>VWZV01003845.1:221091-234071 GCA_013397155.1 Irena cyanogastra | reverse complement strand
TCTCCACTTAGATTTCTCCTATGGATTAATGCAGTCACTCTTTTTTTTTTGATATTTGTATTCCATGTCAAGGCTAACAGTAAAACCATCATGCAGATGGCAGAGAACGTTTTGTGGTATTAGGTATTATTTAAGCAAATCATTCAAAGCCAGGAAATAAACTTTACCACATGGAGCCTAAATATCTAAAATATTCCTTTCACTAAAGATAACATTGAGAAATGCTTGCTCTTCATAGACAAAGTGATGTTATACCAGGGTGGTAGAACATTGCTGACATAAGTAAAACTAGATTAAGTGACTGGAAGTTGAAATGAGAAAAAAAATCAATCTTGAAATAAGGTGTATTTTCCTAGCTGTGATGGTAATTAAACACTGGAAAAACTTCCACGGGAGGCAACCAGTGCCTGCAGTCTCTAAAATGAGCTGAGCTGTCTTTAACAATATAGTGATTTCCTGAAGCCTTTCAGATATACCTTATGTATGCTATGAACTTGAAAAGAAAGCACTGGAGCTGAGTGTTCAGAATGGCTATCTCTGTCACTGAAATTTGTGATGGTGTAAGGCAGCTGTTCATGTTTTTCTTATTCACATTTGAGGGGATCAAGATAGTAATATTGCCCTTAATATTTGCATATCTTTACAAGAGAATGACTACAAGCCAATTTCAAAATATATGTTTCGATGTTATGTTCTCCCATCCTGTCTTCTCCTTTCAGGCTTGAAAACTGACACAGCAAATTTTCATATTTTTCAGCTCTCTACTATGAGCATAAGATGTAAGTTATATTTTGTGACAGAGAAAGAGCTGACCTGTTCCCTTAGTAGTACACAGACTCTTCTCTGACCACTGGCTACCCTATATTGCCCACCAGCTCAAGCACAAACACATATAATTTGATGAGAATCAAAAGACTTTGAGAAAAGTGTTCATGTTTTTACGCATGGAGGTATGATTTAACTGGTAGGATAACACAGGCCTTCATATCACAATCCTGGTACGTTTTACGTAATCAAAATTTCTTCTCTTTTTATAAGTCTTCTACACTGGAACCAAGATAATGATACTTTTGTTTCTCATGGTCCCTTCCTGAGACACAAAGTCTACTCCTCTCACAAATGAAAAGCTATTCTACTAATGAAATACTGTTCTTTTAGAAAATATTTGGGTGAAACTTCATGGAGAGGGTCACAGAAAAATCAAACTGAATTATTTTTGTATCACATCAAACCTCAGAAAACATGGAAAATTTTTTTTTTTTCAATTCAGCACTTAAAAATGGTAATCACATAAATTACATTAATTCATTTATATTCCATTTGCATACATAATGGAAGCTAATCTTACATTTAAATGTTTAGGTGGGTAAGAATCAATTTAAAAACCCTGTGAAAATTAAGGATCGATTAAGTGGACTGGCAGAATAATACAAACATTTTCAATAATGTTTGGTGTCATTTAAGTTCGGATTTTTCCATTTGAAACATCTCCAGAAACCCATGGACTCATAAACCCACTATTTAAAAGATATAGCAGTAAGAATACACTCTGGCAGTGTTATGATCCTTGTGATTAATTAGGCCTGTTTTATGAGAATATTTATTTACATGAACAAAACAGACTGAGTTTGGCCTGCATGTTTTCTCTATAAGACGGGAAAATGACCAAAAGGTTCTCACCTGATTTTTCCTGGAACGAAAAATAATCTGGGCTGCATAATCCAGCAGAGAAATGGTCCATTCTTTTAGGAAGAGCTCACTCCTTTTTCTTAACACAGTACTTACATAGGCATATAATTGCATAATTGCAGATACTTTATAAATGTGTGTAATTAAATAATCAAAATCAGACAAATAAATACATAAAAGACAAAATAATCCAAAAAAGAACACAGGAGACGATTAAAAACAATTTACAATCTTAAGAGAACTAGTTGCTAAAAGATTGCTCTTAAACAACAGACATGGTTTGCAAATGTTAACGTCTTCTACAAAAGTTCAAAACAGAAATATTTTAATCATCCTGCTTTCAGGGACTGTAGCAAAAAGTTTACCCAAATTTGTTTAAAATATAACTGTGATCATTGTTGGCTGTTAGGTAAAGTATTTTTAAGAGTTCAGAGCACAAGAAGTAGCAACAATAGTCATGAAAGCACCAAATGTATAATTTCTCTTCAATATAAAAGATAAGTAACAACACAAGAGGTATTACAGACTCTCTGCACAGGTTTTTATTTTAAAGACAATAAGATTGAATACCTACTATGTTTTCAGGCAAATATTGCCAGCAAAGTTTTTATTTAAACTGAAATGGTTGTCAGCACAAAAATTAGTGCTACAATAAACATTTATTTATAATTGAATATTCTCTAAAATGTTCTTTATATTTTCAATTCATCTGATTACTTTAGTCTTCATTGCCTCCAAATGCTCATAAAATTGAGTTATACAAGAATATGCATTCATAGAAGGCCATATAAATTCACATATGAGAGCACCTTTGCAGGGAAAAGAAATATAGGAAAAAAAGGAAGACTTTCAATGTCTGAGGTTAATAGGAACATTCATTCAACTCCAATTACACCAGCCCTTTCCATTCCCATCCATTTGCCTCCTGTTGCCTGTTCCCAGTTTGCCATGTGCCTGAAGGAGTGCTCTGTGTGTCTCGCCCCTGGCTGTGCTTCCCGGGTGCCCTCTGGGACAGAGGTGGCAGATGCTCTGACAATGACCTGCAGGTACAGGAAGTTCCATTTCTACCTCCAGGGCAACTTGAAAGAGATTTTTTTCCCCCCCCTATCTTTACAGAGTTCTTTGTTTTTTCCCCTTGAACTAGTTTTGAGCAGAGGTCTTGGCAGGCAGGGAGAGAGTGCAGCTCTGAGTATTTTCAACAGAGGGCAGTGACACAGAAAGAGTCACAGAGAAGCGAAATGGAGGTGGGCAGGTGGGTTTGAGTGAGCTGAACTGCTACCTGCTCTAGGGACACGTCTCCCTGCTGCTGTTGCTTTAATGTCTTAACAAGATATCGGTGATGAGAACTTGCTTGTTTTGAATGCCAGTGTGTACAAATACTCAGAATCAATATTGTTTCTTCAGAGGCAGACAGATTAGGACTAAATGCAGAGATCTACTTTCAGGGCAAGGATCTATATTTGGAGATACACCTTTTTTGCAAAGGAATTGCTAGCTATGTATCCTAAAGAGTGTTCTTCTTATGTAATACAAACTGATAGTAAAGGATTATCACATAAATATCTGAAATATTAGGAAAAAATATTGAAAGCACTAAAATACTGAAAGTTTTCCACTTGGAAAAGCAGACAAGTGATTCAAAGATTCTTGAACTCCCTACACTTTTTCTTCCAGGATGAAGGGTTTTTTTGTGGATAATGAAATACATTTATCACCTGAGAGCAGAACATCCCATATATTGAAGTGAGATATGTAAATCACACAGGCCTTTGGAAAAAAGGAGCTATTTTTTTCCCCTGAGAGCAAGGTAATTTGATTCAATTTTTTTTTCACTAAAATCACAGGAGTGATGAGAGAGGAATTTACTTACTTTAAATACATTTTAAGTCTTAGGTTTTAACATTTTTTTCTTAGCAAGGAAAAGGAGAGGGTGTATGATCTCTTACTTTGAAAAGCAAATTTATTTTTTGTTTCTCATCAATAAACATTTCATTTGATTTTTTGGTTATGCTGTTACCACATCATCTTCTCAGGTAAATGTTAGGTACTCCAGAAAATTAGGGCCTTTCAGAAAGATAAAAATATCTTACCTAGCACTTTTATCTCACAGAAAATCAATGTTCATAATAAGGATTCAGTCTGAATTTTTTTGATCTTCTCCTCTCCACTCCCCACATGGACTAATATTTGCGTTTTCATTTGCTTTTTCTGAGAGCTTTTTTCTTGAGAATATATTCATATTCTGAACACTAGTGTTATATTTCAGAGTAATATGTAAAGCAGAACTGTCTTCCCATACAGGTGTCTGCACTTATTCCTTCTGCTTTTCATTCTTTAACAAGAGAATGAAAACAAAACAAAATGCCATACATTTATATACTTAAGAATTTTCCCCTCTTATTTTTATATATAAAGTGGACATCTACAGCTAGATACTGAATAAGTCATGCCTCAGTTCCTTTTTATTTGTTTGGCAACCTCGATCTCCTTTACTCTCTCGATAGCCAGCAATTTATTTTTATTTTATTTTCTTATATTATTTGCAGTGGACTTCACTGGACTGACTGCTGTATCCATTTTTTGTGTCACTTACTCATCGTGAAATTAAGGGAACAATGTTGGTGGGACTCGTCTAATTATAGTCTAATTATCTACAAGATACAAGTCTACAGTTAAAATAATCATTTAGATTATGCTTGTTATAAGTGAAGAGAAACATTGCCCACTTAGCCAACCTGGTTTAAAACTTAGCACACTGAAATGTGAATACGCCTCTGTAGACATGGAAATAACTTGTCTGGACAGCTCCCAGATAAGCAACATTAAAGAATATTGCCTGTCTAACAGAAATGCACGTGATTTGTTAGATTTCAGCCTAACCAAGAGTTAATCTAGACAGGAACAAGGAAATCTGAAAAATAGAAACTAGAGGGACCAGCTTAGGAGATATCTATCTTCTATAAATCAGTAGTTAGGTCAAATGAATCCTGTATCAATCAGTTCATGACAAGTGTTAACTACTTAATTTCCTCACTGCCTGGCATGCCTTCATTGCACTTAGGTTATGCAAAGCATTCCCCAGTGTAACTTTTTTGAAGATCTCTCACTAGGTTAGAAACCCTGTTTCTAAATATGCCCCACTTTGTCAGATACATTGGTCCTTGCCCAACAATCCTTGTCAGACTCAGAGTCCCATATAAAAGCCAAAGTCCAGTTTGAAACAGGACCTGTATAGAATGAATTAATTCACGGGATACATTAGTTCCTTCTTTTCCCTGTCATAACATTATTGACATATATCACCAGAGGTGCCCCTCTTCAGTCCAGCAGCTATGAAATTACTCTTGATAACACCCAATGTCTTCTCTGACAGTGCAATTGGTGCACATCACAGCTAAGCAGCAAGGGGCAATGCTTCAGAGCCAGACAGATCTTGAGTCTTCCTGCAACATCCTAGGTCTGATCTCCTCACAAGCATCTGATCTCCCGAAACACATAAGACAGGTTGGTATCTGGTTTGCTTTGTTCCTGGAAGAGGGCCCCAGTGGGTTTCCTCTGGATTTTTCTCTTTATGCAGTCACTTAGTTGAGACTTTTCTGATTCTGATGCCTGCTGTGACAGGTCTTGTCTACAGCCATCAATTTCTACTGTCCTGAAGCATAGAGCTGCAACTGGAAAAGGATCCTTCATGCTCCTAAAAGTCTCAAGTTTCCAGACAACTCTACTTTGGGAGTCTGCATCCACTGCTATCTTTGCAAAAATTACTTTGTGCATCCCTCCTTCCTTGCACTGCAGACTCAGGATCCTGCCCCAGTACACTCTCTGTGAAGACCCTATCAGTTTTTTCTTAGTCTTCCCAGTTGCTGTATGATCTTTCCATCTCTTCCAGCTTCCCTTCATGGCTGTTCAGCAGGGTGGCCAGAGTACATCCTCCTTGTGTGAAGCTGCTCCGCACCAGGAATTCAAGATCTGCAATAACATATTCCCTCTGGAGCTCTATCTGGGTCAAGTCCTCTGACAGATCAAGGTAGTTTTTAGCCCAGAGATTATGCTCTGAATAACTTTGACATGACCTTTACATGGCCCCACACAGTCTTGAGCAGAGTGTCTGGACTTCTCTCCACTCCTGTTGAGCTAGCTATTGCAAGAATGACAGTGTGCTTTAGCTGTCTTCGCTGTCCTTTGCACTCTTATAAAAAGATTGTGACTGCTGATAGCAACCCCACTGTGCAAAAAAAAAATTGGTTGTCAAACACTATAGCTCTCTGAAATACTTTCCTTCAAGGGAAATTGCTACAACTTCTCCAGTATTCCCACTTCTTGTATTTCGAAATACTCGTGGCAGAGAATGGTTCTCCCAGCTGTGAGCAATATCATGAGTTTGAATTAAACATTTTATACAAAGCAAACCCTTAAGTGATATTTCCTAAGAGAGAATAATAATAGTATGGATAATAAGGAACAAGATTTATTTTAAAACTCTGGTCCTGGGTGATACAGTTCAGGGGTTAAAGTGCTAAGTAGTGCTAGGTTGATGGTTGGACTTGATAAACTTAAAGGTCTCTTCCTACCCTGACGAATCTATGATTCTATAAAAACAAAATGTATCATATTTTGAAACTTCTCTGACGTCTTAGTATCATGTTTTTGAGACACTGTTAGCGACAATTCAATTAAAATGTGTTTTTGATGCGAATGTAAGATTTTGTTTACCTAAAAATGAAAAAAAACCCAAACTTACCTTTGCTTGTAGTTTCTTAATGTTACATCAATTAGTGGCTGAAGTGATTGAGGAGTTTTAGTCATGTTCTTTATGATGTTTGTGTCTAGGTGTTTTATTTATCTTTTTCTGTGTCACTTTTTATTGCCTTTGAACGAAAATGATTTTTGACCTGATTACTTTAATGAAACAGATGCTTTCACTTTCTGCATGTTTTTGAAGAGATTTTTCAGTTTTAGATACTATAATTGCCATAAAGTATTAGGGTACCCTCTAAAACTGTTAACCAGTCAGAATAAAATAAAACCATTCAATGCTAATTGTTCAATAATATTGCACCCAAAGCTCAAGAAAGTTGACAAGAAATGTGATGAAACAGATGGCAATGATGATGGTGATGAGGATGAAGAGGTCTAATGGGCTTGGGAAATATTTAGAATACCCATACATTCTTCATGGAAGAAGAAAAAATATTGATAAATTAGTGAGTCACGATTTACCCTTAACTTTTCCCAGCTGTAAGGTGTTTCAACAAAATTTTGTCTTCTCACATGGTAAAAATGGTAGTAATTTCCTTGTAAAAAATAATTACGCTAAATGATATCACCAAGTTTTTGCTTGTCTTACTAGCACTTAAAAAATGATTTTTATGTGAAATCAATGAATATATTCTAATGACTATTAGAAAAAAATCCAAAATAGAATATGAAGCAATCCAATATTTAAAGAACAGCCTAGCTGCAACACATAACAAGTGATATCAATTATTATTAAAAATAAATTGTGTGACTTTTAAAAAATCTATTGGTATAATACTTCTCACTGTTGTTTTGAATTTGTAGTTCCTTTTTGTTAACAGAGCACATGGTGTCCTGCATAGAAATTTCATGGACCTATAAAGAGAAAAGACAGAAAATATTTATTATGGAAATTTGTTCAGTCAAACCGCAGAAGCTCTCACATCTCATGTTGGAGTTTTTTCACGTACTACAAAATTACTGAATAAAATAAATACCTGGCTATGTTTTCCTGTAGGACATGCAAGGATGAATTTCAGTTATTCCAATTAAGGGGAAAAGGAATATCAGCTGAATGTTATAGCACACTTATAAAAGGTGGAAATGGTCTTTTATTGTTTGTTATCACTAAAAGCAGTAACAACTCCAAAGAAAAGCACATTTGAAAAGCTAGTTACTTGTTTTTGAAGAGAAAAGCTGTGTACCTGATATTCCTGCTTCACAAATGAAATAGATTTTAGTAAATCAGAATATGGCACAGTTTCTTGCTGTAGACTGCACCATAAAGAGACTAATATGGTTAAAAACCACACAAAGAACAGTGTAACAAACAATTTCCTACAAATGTAGGATCCAAAGATCCAGTCCCAAAAAGTATTTAAAACATTATGCCCCATTTAAAAAAAATAGCTGTATAGAATTCTCTACTATCTTTTAAGCTGCTTTATATTTCATGAGTGATAATAAGTAGATTGAAAGCTGATATGAAAATCCAAGGACTCTCCTGCTAATTTTCTTTACCCCAGTTCTATAATTTTTTAGGGTCCTGTATGTAGGAGACAAACAGATAGGGACAGTAACAGGATGAACCGAGGGGAAATATGGGTATTATGTTCTGTTCAGCAACAGCTAATATATTTTAGGAAAAAAATAAATAGTTTTTAGAGAATAGCAGAATCATGAAACAATTCAGTAGATCAAAAAATATTGGCAATTTTAAGGTAGTGAGGCCAGAGTGAGGATGTTCTTTTTCCAATTACTCAGCAAACCAAAGGAAAAGGGTGTAAACATTTGAGAATATCAGGTTATTTCTTAAGGATGAACAGAAGCAAGGAACTGCATTAACCATAGGAAACATTAAATAAGCATCCATCAACACATCTCCAGTTGTTTATGACTGGTCAGAAAATGTGTATGGAATGGATTTAGTAAGAGATAAGAGCAACAATTAAATTGAATTAGCTCCAATGACCACCTCTACTCTCAAAAAAGTAGAAAGATTGGAATTGTAAGCAATGACTCAGTCATTACTTAACATTTTCAAACTATGTATGCAGCAGCTGAAAAGGAATTTACAATGCTAAACAAGATATCTGTGTTGTGATCCACTTCAAGTAACGTGCTGAAACAAGTAGTATCACTCAATTCTGCCTCAAAAATGTGTATTTGAAATTGATATCTTTCATAGGATATTACATTCCTGTGAAACTTATTTTAGAGACTGACACTAATTTGAGTCCTTATCTATTAAAATTATTATCCTCTTAAAAACATGGGTGGAGAATGAGATAGACTTGTGAACTTTCCACAGTTTCTTGATGATCCAGAACACGCAGTCAAATGGTGACATCAGATTTAGTTCCACTTCAGGAAGTTTGAATCCACAGTTCCAAAAAAACAAGAAGAGCTGAACTGTCAGCCCAATATGCATTCTGAACATACCTTTCTGTATAGCCTGCACTTTGATATTTATAAAAGTTTGTAAGTTCATTAAGTTCCATCTCCACTTTTTTAATGAATACAGATGAATATTTTTCTTGATCTAATGTTTTTTGGATACTACTGTAGATAATTACTTTTTTACACTCTTCAGGCTCTTTTAAGCTGTTAAAGTTTTCATTACTATGCCTGATTAGAACTGAAGACTGGACTTTCTTGGCTTCGATATAGAACGTGAATATGCCTGAGTAATCTGTAAAATGTTTTTTGTATTGACACTGTGAATTTCAAGTTTTCAACACTATAATATTTCTATTACTTATTAAGAATGAAAAAAGCAATTTTTTTACCTTAGGAAAAAGAAGGAAATAAATATTCTAACAAAAGGACCTAGAACAGAACTTCAATAAAGAAGGTAATTTTCTGATAGACTGAAGAAAACAATTTTTCATATAAAAAACAAAACAAAACAAAACAATTATGTATTATTAGGCCTGGGGAAAAAGTAACATGCTTCTGTCTCTGTGTATTCTCATTTTGGCTGGAGTGGAGGTAACTTTCTTCACATTGGGGCTGTATTTTGCATTTGTTATGAAAATGTTGATGATAACACAGAGTTATGGGATTATTTTCATTACTGCTGAGCAGAACTTAGTCTCAAGGTATTTTCTGTTCCTCAACCCGCCCCACCAGCGAGGCTGCACAAGAAGTTATGAGGGAAAACAGCTGGGGCAGCTGACCCAACTGACCCAAGGGATATTCCAGATTATATGATGTCATGCTCAGATTATAAACTGGGGGAAAGAAGAAGGAAGGGGAGTGGAGGGGACATTTGGAGCGATGGCGTTTGTCTGCCCAAGTCACTGTTACGTGTGATGGATCCCTGCTCTCCTGGGCATGGCTGAACACTGAGCTGCTGATGAGAATTAGTACATGAATTCCTTATTTGCTTGCATGTCCAGCTTTTCCTTTACCTTTTAAACGGTTCTTATTTCAACCCAGAAGTTTTCTCATTTTTACTCTTCTGATTCTCTTCTCCATCCCACTGGAGGAATTGAGTGAGTCATTCTGTAGTGTCAAGTTACCGGCTAGGATTAAACCATGACATTGTGGGAAACAAAAGAAATAAAAACTGTGAAGCCTACAGAAGGCAGAAGAACTAGAGAATGTCAAAAACCTTGTAAGTCAAACTTGACTGAATAATATAGATTCCAAAAAGGCTGCCTCTATTACTCTTTTATTTCAGTTTTCCCACAGTGTAGCAATAACCATCATTCAAGTGCCAAACATAATGTGTCTACTGAAATTATAATGTGGGAATTATGCACAATAGGGATTCACAGCCTATTCTATTATGATGTTATACTGCTTCTATGAACATAAAAGACATTAAATTCAGTTGTAGAGAGAATATATCCACCCAAAATTCCTCAGAGGAATTTACAAACTGAGAAAGTCATAATTCCAGGAAGAAACTCTTTGAACTGAGGAGGTGACAACTGTTGTAGGTCCAAGTTTTCCTGGAAAGAAACAGTATCACCTAAATTCTGGGAAAGATGCAATACTCCATGCTGCTGTATTAAGCACTAGAACTTAGATCACGTTAATGCTCTTTAATTTATGTCTGCTCTGTCAAATGTCAGGTGTTAGGTAATTTACTGAATACCCCTACATCTTGAAAGACTAAGCCAAATGAATTCAGAGTATTTATACAAAAATTATATTTAAATAATCCCATTGTACATTAGAATTCACCCAGGAAAATAATGGGTTATCGCTGATCTATGCCAAAAGACAGGAAAAAATAAAAGATTTGGATTTTTATTCCTTCTCTTATAGACTGTGAATACTATATTTCATTCTACTCAATTCTTCTTCAAACAATGGCCTCTACAATTCTCCAATTAGTATTTCCATGAAAAGGAAGAGAAAAAATATTTGACTTTGCTTTGGTGGCAGTAAAGAAATCATTGCTTAGGCATCATGGCAGACATAACGATAGTGACATATGGTGTCTGGATACAGGTCAGCAAAGTTGGGACTTACTTTCAAAAACAGCAACCAGACCCAAGCCAACTCAAAGGCCAGACCTTCTGGTCAGTCCTGCAGTGTTAGGGGCTGAAGATGATGTGGCGAAAGCAAATAATTTTCCAAATCTATGAAGTTTTGTGCTTATTTCCTTCTGCACCTTTCAAACGGGAATAGTTAAAAATGCAAAAACAAACGCACAGAAGAACTATGTTTACTTTTTCTGGAATACAAATATTCCCCTTTTTATTTAAGACTTACAATATATTCTGAATATCTCATCATGATCATTACACAAGCCTTACAAACTGTAGATTTCATTCCTTACTTATTTGGAATAAGAAATAATTTTTATATTTGTTTTTCTAATATGCAATTTGTAAGTTTTGTATTATTGTTTATAGGCTAAATCCAGAAGAAGAGAGAGAATTTTTATATTTTATATCCCTACTTAAAACTCAAGATTTAATATTTTTATGAATATTTGCAGCCATTTTTATGATAAATGTCAACATTACATTCATGGCTATTAAAAACAAAAAGAGAACACATAAAAATATATTCCTATGTAGTGATAGACTATTCTCATTTAATAGCACTAATGGTTAAGGAACATACACATTCCTACAAGAACATAAAAATACTGTAGCTATAGCTAATGACAAAGACATATTTTATATAAATGCTATTCTTATGGTATACGTGCATATAGAGGTGTGTACATATTATATGCAAATAGTGTATAGTAGTCTATACACATATTTAAATACACATATTTAAGGACAGATAGCATTTATTTACAGTATACCTTTTCTTATATGTCTGGTAACTTCATCATGTTTAAAAACATATTCTAAACATCCACTTTTTAAAAAATTCTTAGTAGACTGCATAACTATTTAAATTCAGACAGCATCAATCTTCTCTTAAAATGAAACACAGGAATTAGTCAATTATTTTTATTTTCTGTGCTTCCTTAATAGTGGATAAAATTCTTAACCGGGGTTATTCAGGTTTACTGGAAATGATTCAAAATAAAGGTTCTTTAATTTTTAAAAGGAATGTCCCCTAATAAATGGATGTAATCAAGGTAAGGAGCAAAGCACAGTATTAGAGGTATTCTCAGAGGTATCATCCTAATTATTTGTAATTACTGGAACAGGCAGTTATTCAGATGAAACACATAGAAAGTACATTTACCCCAAGAACTTTTTGTTATTTATGTAAATCTTGAATTAAAATATGATTTGCAGATTGGAAAGTATAATTTTAATTTATATTTAGATAGGGAAAATATCATATATATCACCTGAAAAAAGACATTTAATGAAGCAAATGAGTAGTAAGACTGTGCTTCAATGATACCAGAAATTATAGAGGAAGCATCTGCCACTATAATTTCCAAAGTTGGAGCTGACTGGGATAACCTTCAAATCCTTGCATTCATTTTGCTGTTTTATACTCTTTCTGTTAGATGCACTGCATGAGGCACGTAGGCTACAGATTTTGCCACCTTTTACAAGAGGTATTTGGAGAAGTTAGAACAAATGCTCCTAATGGAAATTTAAATGCTGTATTTATCTTTTCTGTACTGTTATGTGCATTTCTGAAGGAAGCAAAACTAATTTAATGTTGGAATATCTTGAATTTTTAACAAGGAATTGATATTGATACACTTGTGTTACGATATGTAAACAGATTAAGAATACATGTCTGCATGGGATATTTTGATTATTGCAGTGAAATTTATGTCAACAAAACAAGGGATAATCTGCTCTGCCAGATGCTTAAAATGCATCCACGATAAACAAAAACTTCCTAATTTTCTTTATATTCCTTGGCATATTTTATTTTCCATTCCTCATCTATTTTACATGACAGTGAGAATTTGTGTTTGTACTTTTCTCATGGATTTTTTTTGGGCCAACTTCTAATTTCCACATATGCTTATGACTTACTTGCACAAACAAAGGAAGAAGAAAGGAAAATTATTACTGTCATCACTGCATAATGTTGGAAGTAGAATAGAGTTTTTATACCTGACTAGTATGTTGGGGGAAAAAAATCTGCCTTTTGTTATCATAGCT
>VWZV01003845.1:59919-221064 GCA_013397155.1 Irena cyanogastra | reverse complement strand
CATATCTGTGCCATATATATAGATATATATGTGTGTGTGTGTGTGTGTGTGTGTGTGTGTGTATTCTTATATTCACCAAGTAAAAAAAAAAGTCAAACCATAAAAAACTATCAACCTCAAGACAAATACATGTATAATACATATATTTATATATTATATATAAATTTTTCATTAAATGATAACTAATGCTCAATTAATGTTCAGTGAAGCCAATCACTGTAGGATTCACCAGACTATCCATCTGATAACCTTTTTTGCAGACCTCCAGGACATACTTAAAAATGTTTTTATACAGGCAATTTTCAAGATATTCCATTACTATTGAGTTTTGTACTGACATACTTTGTTGAGAAACTTTTGTCTACAATACATTACTTTTGTTTTTGAACCTGACCATTATGAAAATAATCCGCTTGCACTGAAAAATAGCAACTCCCATATTTCTAAAACTAGTGTCATTCCCACTTTTGTTGCTTCCCACATTTCATTTATGAATTGAGGCATTGACTGAAGTGTAACCTGTTCACCCAGAGGGTGATTGGGCAGTGGAACAGTCATCCCAGGGAATAGGTCCCAGCACCAAACCTGCTGGACTTTAAGAAGAGTTTGGACAAGTCCTCAAGCACGTGGTGTGACTCTTTGGGGATGTCCTGGGAAGGGCCACGAGCTGGCCACAACAAGGACTCAGTGCTCCTTGTTGATTCCTTCCAACTCAGAATATCCTGTGATTCTATGATTCTGAGAGTGTTTCAACTGGTTCTAGATCCAAAAGGAATCTGCTTTAGAATGCCCTAACTCTTATGCATCTTGTAAAGAGAATTCCCAACATTTGATTAAAGTGCAAAGGTTTGTGCAAGGGACAGTCTCTTATTCAGAAATATGCACATCAAGCTTGCTGAAAATTGTTGAAAGAGAAAAACATCAAATACAATACTTTTAGAAAACTATTTGCTAAATTGATAAATTGATAGAATAATTCATCATTTCTATTGTTGAGCAATGTGCAATAGAATAGCATTTTCGGTGGAGAGATAAAACTCTTTTCTTCATAAAAGAAGACACATTTTTAAGAAAGCGTATTGCCTCCTACAAATGTATTATTATATTTTATTGGATATATATTATTTGTTTGTGGATGATGTTATTAGCCATTCATTACCATGTATTGCACCTTTCAAAAGTCAGAGATTTTGAATATTTGAATATTTCTGCTTTGATTTTTAATTTTATTATTCATCCTTAGACTGCTACTAAAAGATTCTTCATATTATAACTAATATATCATTCTGTTGTACAATAAAACTGGAAAAATATCATTTAAAAAATAGACACAGTGACAAAATAGGAATCAATAAAACTGAATCAATATTGATGTTCTTCATTTTACTTAGCTATGGATTTCATCTAGTGGGATCAGGATTTTGATATGCATAAGTTCTCAAAGTTTGATAGCAGGACATCAAAAATGAGATGAAGATGCTGGTTTTGTCAATATGAGCTTTCCACAGAAACTTTGGGAGTTTTGTTTGTCTGTTTCATATTTCATATCTGTTAATCTGGTTTCATAGATAATGTGAACTCTGCCAAAATGACTTTATGGCATTTTTACACTTTTCCTGAAGAATTTGAAGTTTTCTAGTGTGTGTATATTCTCAGTAGTGTTAGAGAGAGTTCACTGGCATTTTCAGCTATTATGCATAGAGAGAGATTGACTTCAGCTTCTTGGTTTTAACATTATACAGTCTTTTGTCAAATAATCAAGTCTTCAGTCCCTTTCGCGTCTTGTCAGGCAGCTCAGAGCAGTGATAGAACTATTAAAGGATCAGCTGTACAGTGAGGCTTTCAAAAGGAAGTTCAGAAATTAAGTGCTCTCCCTGGAAAAATGGACTGTGAAAGCATTCAAGAAACTGATGGACTGAAACTGCTTTGAAAAAAATATTGCTAAACACAAACTATTTGTATTTCAGGGTCTAAATGCCTACAGCAGTAAAACATCCTTACTGACACAGTTATTTTAAACTCTCTATAAATATTCAATAAAGTATAAAAATTTTATGTACTAAGGCAGATAAGGTAATAGGTGTATGTAATTTTAGATAGATTTTCCTATTTATGTCTCTAATGTCTCTAGAGTCTCTACTAGTCCAGTGCATTTTTTAATATGTTTTTTTCTATTTCTGTTTACGTACCTACAAAGATGATCAAGTTTAACTCTTAAGTGAATGGCCCACATGGGGATTGAACCCACAATTTTGGTGTTATTAGCAACGTGGTCTGACCAGCTGGGCTAATCTCAGGGTCATTATGTGTAATTATTAGAAAATGTTTCTCATCTTGTTTTTTTTAACTCAACATTACTCAAATTTTCTCATTTCTTCAAGACTACCTTTTGTTTATAAATATGCTCATGATTTTTTAATATACAATAACATCCTAAAGGAACTTAGAGTACTTAGAGAAATAATGAGAGAAAATAAAAAATATATCCTGTAATATTAATGTAATATATTATTTTTTTAAAGCCAATTGCTTTCTCTGCCTAGCAGAAGATATATATCTAATGAATATTCTCAACCAACTTTGTGATCCTCACATCTACAAAACTGCATCTGTATAAAATATCCAAACATATTTTCACTTGAGCCAAAAATACCTAGCCTCAAGCCATAATCTTCTGAGACTTCCTGGGTGTTTTTGAGGATGTCACCTAATGAAGGTCCTCCCATATTCGATATCTCAGAATGTAGTTTACACAGAGTTAGTAATTACTACACATTTCTAAAGACTAGTGACAGAATGGATCTTGAGTACATAATGCTATCGGTCATCAAATGTTGATCTTAAAATGGCCCAAATCACTGTATTCCTAAACAGAACTTTCAAAATCCCCCCTGCTTTGCTAATCCAGTAGGACTCTTGCTGCCTTGCAATTAAATAGCATACATTTTACAATAATTTCCTGTCTTACGGGGTGAGTGCTCAACTAATGGAGATGCTGTTAAAAAAACCAAAACAACAAACAATAAAAAAACCTGAAACACTAGATTATTCATTCCTAACATTTTTTGGAATAACTACCAAGCCTATTTAAAAAACAAAACAAAAAACACAACAAACCCTGAACAATATGTCAGTACAATAAAAGCTTTTTAACTAGATGATCTATTTGATCTGTAAAACTGTAAGTACAGTTTTACAAGGCTCTTCTATTTTCTGCTGAATTCTTTACTGGATTTCACACAGAAAGAAAATAAACAACTTCACTGGTCTTGCAGAATAATGATCCTTCACATTGCATTTTCCATATGATCATGGCTAGTCTGTATTTTGATTCTTGTATTTTATTAACACATTGTATTTGTAAAACTCAATTACTTTCAGTAAACACAATTACTATTATGTTTTTAAATGCAAAGAGATAATATAAGTTAATAAAACATAAAAAATACCAGGTTTTGAGAGATTCTTCCATGTCTGTAAGTCCTGCTATTTCAATGAAAGCAGAACCACAGGCAACAGGAAGAGTATTATGGAGTAAGATGTTCTAAATTTAAAAACCAAGATGGAATGTGAACCATCTATTTTAACCACCATAAAAAGTTAAAAGCAAGTATCATCTAAAATCAATGTTAAGCCTTTTTCTTCCTAATATATTTTTTAAAATTTGAAAGTTAGGAGACTATTCAGCAAGCTTTACAGAAGACAAAAAATTCAGTTCCTTTGGGCCAGTTACAGCTGAGAAACTCTTGAAATATTTAAGGTGGCAGTTAAATGGGTAAAAGGATTACTAATGAATTTTACTATCAATAAAAATGAAGAAAAGCACACAGGGTAAGAATTCAAATTACTTCTATAGCCTACAACTATTTCAGTTAACAGCACTAGCAAGGAAAATAACCTTGGACTGTTGACAGCACAGAAGTAACCACTGCTTGTACAAATACTGTGAAATATCTCTTGGAAGAAACCAGAATTTATAGGGGATGAAGAAGTGAAACATGCAAAGAATACTGTGGTGACCTTATTGAAAAGTGACTACAGGTTCAAAATATTAGTGACATATTGGATAATTCAGAATTAAAAGATGTTCAAAAAAAGGATAGTGACATGACCAAAGAGTGGAGGAATCTTTCCAAAGAAACATTGAAGGATTATTTTTTAACCTTAAAGTATGTCTTAGAAGAATAGGACAAATAATTATAAAAATAAATCAGAAATTAACTGTATGAACAAGATATATGAGTATATTTTTTTCTTACCTGCCTCAAAGCTCAACAAAAACTGAACAAGTTAAATTAAAATTGGGAGCGTTAAACAGCTAAGAAAACATTATCTCATGCACTGTTTAATTAAGTATAAAATAATTTTCTACGGGAAGGAAACAAGTAAGTAGACTCAAAATAGGACTGAATATTAGGAGTTCCGTTAAAAGAGTATGAGCTTCAGCTTGAGTTTAATAGGGTTTAGCTTCATGTTTACCTCCATGCAGTTTAAGAAATCAATAATTTGGATGTACTCCCTCAGAGATCACAAAAGAAAGAAAAACATAGGCAACATTTGATAATGATTTTAAACTCAAGAGATCATAATTTTCTTCTGAAAAACATCACTGAAAATTTTCTTCACAAGAATATTCACTGTTTTAATTAATAATCTAAAAAGTGAAAGTTATTAAATTCCACACTTTGAATATTAAAATATCATATTCAAACTGGTAATCGTGATGAGACTTATTATAGGACTTAGATTATCCCATATCTTTTCACTGTAGTGTTCTTCTTTTTTTCTGAAACTTTTGCTTTTGGCTTCTCTTGTAGACAGAGTATTGACTATGTGGTTTCTACTTTCGGCCCAGTACTGCAACTAATATATAGCCATAAATAATTCTGTAACAATGTAACTCTGAAAATAAATGACCAACTGTACTCTCTAACTCAGGGTGTTATGGCTACTTATCCCTTCTGCTTCGTCCCTTTATGCCAGAGTGCTGGAAGACATGCAGAAGCTGTAGACTCGTCTTCTGATACTACAGATTTTATAGATTAAATAAATTGTCAATAAAGCCGGTTTTTTGTCCCTTACAATGCAAGAAATAATTGGTCTAGGGTTCTTTTGCCTAGAAAACACCTAAGAAACTGTCTTTTCTTTTAATTACAGAGTTTTCAGTTTTTACTGGGTCCCGATCTTCAATGTGTCAAATCCATTGGCTTTATCAGGTACAGAGCTGTGGAAGAGATGACAGCGACTCTTGAAACTCTTCCCACCTTTCCACTAGTAGTGACTTCACAGTATGCTCTCTTGGCGAAAAACCCAGAAGTGTTAGAACATTGTGTTGTCAACAATCTAGCTAGCTAAAGAAGCTACCTCTAAAAGATTTGACTTTTATCCTTGAAGTGAAAATTATAAACCAGTGATATCAAAGACTGTAATTACAAGTGCTTATCCTGAAATGTCTCATAAAAAGTTTCCAGTACATAGCTTTTACTAAGTAGATTTGATAAATCCAATTTGTCTTTTATGCCTATTTTTTACCTCCAACCCTCTTAGTTTTTTGTTTTGTTTTCTCTTTTTGACTCCTGTTCCATTTACTGCTCTCCTACTGTCTTACTTTTTTATTTAAATATATGTGCATATGAAAATAGAATTTGTGTGTTCTTCTTTTTCCAATCCACTTGATACATCTCCTTGTTCTATTAAAGGAAGAGCATACGTGGCACCACCTAAAGTTTTCTTGATTGCCATGGGAGCTGAGAATAGAATGCAGGCTGGTGGTCTGCTGTCTGCTTGCAGTTCTTTTTAAGAAAGCTGACAATATCCATAGGAGACGAAACAGGTGTTGCATAGAACATGAATGGATAATAAAGAGCTACCGGTGATTGAACCTACAAATACAATATCAGCTTGCAGTGCATCTATGATTCAAGATGCTTTTGTATTAGATTTTGTCTTCTAAGGATTACTCTTGACACTGTTTTGCGCTCTCACCATAGATACTCAGGATTATTTTGGGTTAGCAACATACACTGTCCTATGTTATTCTAAACAGAAGGCATGAAAATTAAAGTTACATAATGAGATGACAACAATTTTGGCACTTTGGCTCTCAGTTTTGTGCAAACCCTCTGCTACTTTAGCAGAAAGTTGTGGTAATAGAAACACAATGCTGCAAACAATTTACATCATCCGATTAAGACAAGAATTTGCTACCAGGTAAATCTATGCCAGACTATGGGCTACAAAATATAATTTGCCAGTAACTTTGTCAAGTGATAAATGGAAAAAATAACTGTGTCATCTATTACACTATAGCACAAAACCTGGTTATTAAATTCAGTCATCCCCACAACTCAACATCAAATAAAAAAGCAGTAGGTTTCCACACCTATACACATGCCTATAGCTAGCTATTTAATCGCAACAAAGACTGCAGAATGAACTCACATGTTTTCCTCATGAGGTGCAGCAGAAGTTCAGGGTTGAGATGAAATATGTCTGACTATATAAGATTTTTCCCTTTTCTACCCTGCCTGCTGTTCATTCGGCCCACGGTGCACCCGGAAATGCAGAAATAAAGAGAGGTAAATTTATGTAAGGATCAGTGCTGCTGCTCACTTTAGCACATATTTTTTATTTTTACATAAGGATGAAACAAAATGAAGACCAGATAAGGTTAAAGTTCTTCAACATACAACATATAAAAAACTTCTTTTTTTAGCACTGATGCAAATCTGACATTGTCAATATTTATATATGAAATAGATGTGGATATTACAGTGATAAATACACATCTGTCACTATACTTCTGAAATGATATTTTGATTGAAAACTGAGAAGCAAATTGTATTTTTTTAAAATCTCAAAAAATTTAGCCCAAAGCAACACTTCTAAATCCCTTCTTGAGAAATACACACAATTTATGAAATAACATTTTTGTATTTTACAAATGTGTCATTATTAGCAAAGAAGTTATTTTCAGAAATATTAAAAAAAGTGTGATGGTATTATCTCTTATTGAGTCTAATCGATAATAAATGAGAAACAATAAATCTAGTAAATAAAGATCAAACAATTGCTTATTTGGAACTCATTGTAGGCATTTTCAAATAATTAACCCACCTCCGTGAATTACAATATACTGTGTAGTTGCGATGTTTTCTTACAGAACAGGGACAAATGTAAACATTAGATTGAGGAGATTAGGCAAATAGCAGAAGGTTATTTCCTATGCTCCTCATTTTAGATTGAAGGAACAAGGCAATAAGTCACTGAAAAGGGTGAGGCCCAGACAAGCGAGTGTCCCATCAGTAAATCCTTTCATGCTTAACCGAAAGTTTGTTTTTCTGCTAAAGGGAAATTCAATTTTCATGACAAATGTTCATATCAGTAAACTGCCTCACAAAGTTTAAAAACTTAGTCTTTGGTTTCATGGCTTATTTAAACACTTCAGATTTGTCTGATATGGAACACTGAATGTAGGCAAGACTGCTAAATCTAATCTGTTATCTCCTCATTATTTTTGTAACATTAATTCTTCTCATATCACAGCATCTCTCAGAAACAGATTTTAACATCTTCTTAGCATGTCCTAGATACTGAAGGCTTAATATCAACTAATTAGAGGCATAACATAGCAGGCATATTATTTATTATATTATTTTTGTTTTGCATGTAAGAATCTTGTTATATTTAGACTTCTGAGACAACTATTACAGTGCTATGATAAGGGCTGCGTTTTTTTAAACTCCTCTTTATCCACAGAGGAAGAGTATTTGATTTTTTTGATTTTGGCAGGGAGTGCTTGGAAATTCCAAAGTTTTACATTATAAATCTGTGATTTCTACTCAAGTATAAAGGTTCTTATCTTGATCAATTTTAAATGATTAATATTTCCACACAGACAATGTTACTAAACTACATACAAATTCTCAATTAAAATTCTTAATGTCTTTGGATTTTGGCTTAATTTCTGGAGAACAAAAGGGAAGGATACTTACATGGTTCAGATACAAAACTGAAGCTTACCTATGCAAAAATTTTAAAATGTTAAAAAACAATTGTGATGACTCAACATATCAAATATATTTTAAAGTATATTTTGAAAATAAGCGATAGAAATGTTATTGTTTTTTTAAATGGCTTTGCACTGAAATTTCAGTTTGGGAAATGAGAAAAAATGTAATAAGCTACAGGATACTTAGGATAAAATTCTTCATAATGTCAGAGAGGCTGAAGTTTTGAGGCTCTTTTTAAATTGGAAATGTCAACAGTATTTCCATAGATGATTGAGAGGACTTATGGTAGAGTCACAGAAAATGCTGAGTTGGAAAAGACCCATCAGGAACATAGATTCCAACACCTGGACACGCTCTAGACACCTCAACAGCCACACCATGTGCCCAAGAGCGTTGTTCAAATGCTTCTTGAACTCTGTCAGGCTGGTGGTGTGACCACTTCCCTGGGGAGCTGTTCCAGTGTCCAACCTCCCTCTGGCTGAACAACTGTTTCCTGACATCAGCCTCAACCTCCCCTAACTCAGCTTCAGGCCATTCCGCTGAGTCTTGCCACTGAACGTGAGACCGAAGAGATTGGTACTTGACCCTTCTCTCCTTCTTGTGAGGTCTCCCCTCAGTCTCCTCCATCTCCTCCAGGCTGAACAGACCAAGTGACCTCAGCCCCTCCTCATAAGGATCCCTTCCAGATCATTCACCATCCTCATGGCCCTTCAATGGACACTCTCGCATAGTTTAGTGTCTTAATGACTTGGTTTGCAATACCTATTCAGGAAAAAAAACAAAGAAAGTGTTTTATTTATCTCATTTTTTTTTCCTGTAACTCAGAAATAATGACTGCAAATAGTCACTCAAAATCTCAAATTAAGTTCTATCATCATTTATAGTTCATGGTATAAAAAACCCCTCACAAACCACCACAACTCCACAAGAAAGCTACAAAACTAAACTAAAATAAAAAATAATATAATATAATATAACAATATAAGTATGCTTATACATTTTTGTTTTAGTCATTTTCAGATTGCCACTCTTTAGAATTCTGTTGTAGATATTTGATATCACCTCCTCCAGAGAAAATTATTAAAAACTAAGTGGAGATTTTTTTCAATTCTGTTGAATTTGCAGTCTTGTAAACTTGAGTGTTGTAAAGATTAATTTTAGTTAGGGAGTTTGTTACTTATTTTCCATGACAGCAGTATTTTTCAGTGTTGATTACTCTGACTTTCTCAAACTCTTTCTTTCATTAAACTTTTTTGAATATTGATTTATTTAGAAAGTATTCATGGTAAAAATAAAGAAATAAATATCCCATTCAGAGTTCGGAAAGGTCTTGGGAGATTGCAATTTTTATTGAAAATTTGTCATGGTTTTGGTCACTGCTTTAATCTGATTTGGCAGTAACACCACTGAAAAATTATTCATCTGAATTATTATTTTCTTAAAAATATGCAGTAAAGTAACATATCAACAACAGCTGACATGGCAATAACTATTCAAATAAAATTCAGTATATATAATATTTAAAATAGTATAAGTTGTAAAACTAAACATAATCAAATAATTCCCCAACTCAGGGCTCCTGTTGCATCTGTCAGTGATTTTCCAATTACAAACACTAGGAGTATGGGCAGACAAGAATCCTTCTTGTTAAAGAAATACCACACTACTCTGCTTGAAATAATTCAGGAGTGACTTGCAACTCTTATTTTGGGTATAATTGTGTCAATTTTGTGTCAGTAATTTAGTGCTGTATTACCACTACAACTTTGGTATTTGCAAGTTCTAAAATTATTCTTATTCACTCAAAATCTATGGGCAGGCATAGGCATGTCTTTGGCTGAGCTGGAGTCTGACACTCCTCCAACATAGCTTGGGAAGGGGCTGATGCCCCAGCAGAATTGAAGTGGTCTTTGGACTCATAGGTGTGGTTGGAGGCTTCAGAAAAGATTGTTCAGAATTTATAAAGTCTCTTAAGGCTGTGAGAGTGGTACTTATTTGCAAAGTTATTTAGGACTTTGAATCTTTGTGATTATCTTTGAAAGCTACTATATATAATGTCATCAATTTTTAATCAGAATTCTCAATAGGGAGCTTTACTCAAAAACTGATGGGATGACACAACCTAGGGTTTTGAGATACTTCTTCAATGATTTGCTTCTATTTTGAGGGAAATTATGTGTTTGTGAAAATGTTTGTGTGTGTGCATGCATGTTTATCTGTCTACATCAATCTGTCTTGTTTTAATGCTTTTGCAAGCCTTCTATATGACTTTAAAATGTGGCATAGACTCACGTATTGATTGATTATTTATAAAAGCCATGCAGCATATTCAAGTGCAGCAGCTGCATTCAAACAGAATTAAATATTGTGCTGTGCCACCTAGAAGGAACTATTAGTGCAATTAAATCTACAGGATTAAATAATGAGCCATGAAAGATGGTAGTTCCTTGAAAAAATGGTAAACATTAATAGATACTGTTAGGTAGGAACTGAAAATGTGTATTGGATGGTGTCACCAATAAAATTATAATTCTCTTAAAAATGACAATCTGTATGAATAGTTCTTTGATGAGAATGCATAGAGAGATAACATCCATAAGACATATCAAAAATTGATTGACTGTTAATGATTACACACATATCTTAAAAGGAAAAATTGAACAGTTTTGTAATCTTAAACATTGATCTAGACATTATGGTAATCCTTAGTTGCATTGTGCTTTATAGCTGTATGCTGATTCTCTTAAATTGAGAGTATTTACAAATGCAATATAGATGCAGCTTCAAGCTGACAATCTGCAACATTATATGAGATAAATAATTTTAGTCTTCCATTCTCGTCTGTTTTTCCAACATACAATTTAAGTAATAAATAAAGGAGTACTACAATCTGTTACCCACAACGTTCTTGAAGTAGGAATACATAATTTTTGGCATTATGCAAAACAAAGAAGCAAGGTTTTTTTGTATTTTCTTCACACATCTTAATGTATTTGCACATGTAGTTTTCTGGTTTTAGTAACATAAGATTCTACGACAAAAATTCACAAATCAGACTGTTATCCACTCTACTTTCTGAAAGACTATAAAAAGACTATATTTTTAATAAAGACTATATATTTAAGAAAACTAAACAAAAACCATATTACCTTACCATTAACTTACCATTAACACTTGTAAACTGGTCAAGAAGTATGAATGCACTGACCTGACAGAAGTAGTTATTGCTGAGAAGTGTATAGTAGTGATAAAATCAAGCTCATACCTGTCCTGATCAGAAACTACCAATGTGTTGAAAAGACCAGGTCAATATTTTTTTCACTGCAGCAGATTTTCATCACAAACTAAATTTTAAAAAGAAAAAAAAATCTTGTAGAAATGCAGTAGTGGTGATAGATTTCTTTAAAGATAAATTCTAAAAGACACGAGAGAAATTTTATTTTATTTTTCTTCTGAATATTATGTTTACATTCTATTGTATGATACTTTATGGCACTCAAATCAAACTAAAATGCACTTTTATCAAAGATAAAAGGTTTTAAAGCAGAGTGTAGTTTCTTGATTGGGTCAAATTTTCTTTTTTCTGCAAGCACCTCCTCCCTTTGTGTGATTGTTTCTGTGATTCTGTGCAAGGTGCTCAATTCTCTACATGTTGTATTCAGGTTTTCGACATTTTAGGCAATGTCATTTTTCGTATTTGAATTTTTAAGTGACAGGCACTGCAATGCTGTGACACTGAAGTACTTTGCAGATGAAGATATTAGATACTTAGGAGTAAGTCAATACAAGAGTGAATGAAGCAGTCAGACAGAATTACAAATAAGTTATGCTTGGTGTTACCTTTTCCAAATCAGGAATTATTATTAATACAAGTTCAAACTCCTCCTCCAATACCTATTAATGGTACTTAAAGGAGATAATTTTGTGAGCATAAGAGTTTACCAAAGTCTTACCAAAAAATACAGATATATCTGAGAGGCAATCTGCATTTTTGTATTTTTTTCCAGTTATTTATCACTGGAAATATTGTAGCAGTATATATTCACAGGTTTTATTCATGGCATTAATACATAAAATAAGATTTATGTAACTCCCTGTTATCTGCATATGTAATTCTCCCATGCATATGAGGAGTTTTACTACTAACATTGTTGTAGTCAAATTAATAATACAGCTGAATAGTATGAAAATTATAATTATTTAAAAGCATTATTTGACTGAATCTTCAAGCTTTTTCTTCAACCAACATGTAGTACATGTTTCTACATATTTTAAAGGAAAATATTCTAAGAAATGAAATGGTTCTTCTACTGTTCTCTGTTTCACTGTGTGGAAAATTTTACCAGTGAAATCTACTTTTTATAGAGTAGAAGAGTGGTTTTCTCCTTCCCTTCCTCATAAAGGGATGAATTATCATTCATTCAAAATTCATAATCTCCTCAAAAGCAATATATTTTCTTAACTATTACACAGGAATGAGATAGTTAGCCAGTTAGTCACTAGGTCGATTGGCAAAATAGCTATTTTGCTCCTAGCAGATGCTTCTCTATCTCTACTCATCTAAATTGCCAGAGATATGGAAGTATAAGCAGATCTCTAACTCACATGCATGAGTGAAAAATACTTGTTTTGCTGTGCTAGAAAAACCATTTATCATGAACACCGTTTTTATATGCTGATAATGTTAAAGCAAAATCCCTGGTGTGACAGAAACTGCTCTAGTGACAGCTGTGCAACAAGCAGTAATTGAACATATTTAAAAATCTATCCCATGTACTGAACAGATTTCAATGTCTGCTTTGTTTAAGGTCCACTGAGTTGTGAAATGGTTGCTTCATTCACACAGATGTTAATATCTCCAGGCTCTTCTTTGTTGTTCCTCATATGCATATTTGCAGTGAGTTTGCTGCTCATGAAGTCAGACACAGCTACTTGTCACTACTCTCTGTTAGAATAATGCATCTTGAAGACAAAATACAAGAAACCGTAATTACACCTCATTAAGATTTAAGGAGAAAAATAATAAGGAACATACCGGTAGGTGTTCAGTCACCAGTGCTTCATTACTTTCTTTACTGTTTAAATACCTGTCTCTGATGAATATAAATTACTTAGGGAAAACAATATAGTTTTGGATCAGTTTAAGAGCCTCTCTTTGTCTGTTCATCTATGAACACATTCTGATGTAATGATCCAACAAGATATTGGAGTTTTATATGATTATTAAATGTTATACTTGATCATTCCGTGGCAAAAATTGAAGTTTCATTTAGTTTTATCCATTCTTTGAGAATCCCAACATGATTCTGAATACTCAAAAAAAAAAAGTGAAGAAAAGAGACAGATAAATTAATTAGTGAATAATGGAAAGACTAAAAATGTGTTTGTTGACTCGCTAAAAATTGCAGCCAAGAATTTCTATTATCAATGACCATTCATCTCTGAAGTAGGTTATATAACAATTAATTCTACATCATTGGCAGCAGGTCAAGGGAGGTGATCCTGCTGGTCTACTCAGCCCTGGTGAGACCTTACCTGAATTGCTGTGTTGAGTCCTAGGCAGTCCTCTTAGCACAAGAAAGACACGGAAATCCTGGAGCGAGTCCAGGTTAGTGCTACAAAGATGATTAAGGGACATAAGCATCTCTCTTACGAGGAAAGGCTGAAGGAGTTGTACCTGGTTAGCCTCAAGAAAATATAATTAGAAGGAGACCTCATTAATGCATATAAGTATCTGAAGGGATGGTGCCAAGAGGATGGATCCAGTCTCTTCTTGGTTGTGATGACCAATAGAGTAAGAGGATACTGGCAGAAGCTGAAACATAGGAATTTGGACCTGAACATGAGGAAGAACTTGAACTTCTTTACTATGAGAGTGACTGAGAACTGGAACAGGTTACCCAGAGAGATTGTGGAGTCTCCTTTCCTGGAGATACTCAAAAGCCATGCGGACACGATCATGAGCAATGCGCTCTAAGGAGACCTGCTTGAGGACAGAGGCTGTATAGATAACTTCCAGTGGTCCCTTCCAACCTCACCTACTCTGAGATTCTGTGATTCTGCCATCAAGATGTGAAATCCCACGTTTATGTGTTTAGAGGGAAAAAGAATAATTTTCCTTTACAGAGCACAGCAGAAAAACAATCAGATCATGCTGACCTTGTCACATTGTATTTTTATTCTCATTATGGAAATATCAAAAGACACAGTGCATATCACAGTTGTAATAATGATAGAGATAAAACTAAGATTGGAGTTTCAGAAAGTTGTTATTCTTGTTTATAGTTCCACAAATCACTGTTATTGTAACAGTTTCTTTTCAGTTTTTGAAAATTCTTCGTGTTATAAAAACCTTTAATCTAAAATTGTTATACTTATATCCTACAGGTCCTCAGCAAATTTATATTTATTTTATCAGGTTACAGATAGACTAGAAATGTAATATTCTAGTGTGATGAGTTGGCCCTATTTGTCTTCCAGCCACTCACCCAGCTGGTCTCTCACTCTTTTACTTCAAAGGAACAAGAGAGGAAGTAAGATGAAAAGGTCTGTAGGTTAAGATAAAGACAGGGACATCAGTTATCAGTTAGCATCAAAGAAAAAACAAACTCAACTTGGGAAGGCTTAATTTAATTTACTACCAAGTACATTTGAAGAATGAACAACAAAGGAAAAAAAACTGAAAACATCTCATTCGTTTCCTTCTCCAACCATTTCCTTTTTCCCCAGTCTCAATATCACTTCGTCATTCCGGAGTCCTCTACCTCCTTCTTATCTCAAAGAGATTCAGGCAATGGGGGCAGTGATCAATCGAGGAGAATTTGTTTCTGCCACGCTTTCCTCCTCACATTTTTCCTCTCATCCACTGTGAGTCCTTCCCACAGGCTACAATTCTCCAGGAAATGTTCATATCTTCTGATGTGGGTGGTTCATGGTCCTCCTCATAGAGGCCACCCATGCAGCATCCCTCTTCCAACCCTTTGTCACTTGCATCCAATAAATACATCCTGCAAATTAATTTTACCTATATTGCATATTCTAAAATTACATCCATGGGCATTTATTTTAAAACTTATTTCACCTACAAAAGGAAATACATGAAGCACTCTAAACCTAGTATTCTGCTACTTACAGCTGAACATTGAGATAATATCCTACTAGGTTAAAAGTATTTTTTGCCTTCAGTGGAAAGTTGGGGCACTGACTATAATGAAATGGATAAGGTTAATTGCCAATTACATGGCAATAGCTTAGAGGGTTTTCTGTTAAAAAACTGTGTTTTGTTAACCTGAGAAAATGATATGTATTGAAGTTGTTTTGCTCACAGTATGGATGACAGCTGTGCCCAGCTTTCTAAGAGTAAGGAAATTACCACAATTTGCAACACTGAAGATTCTGAATTGTTTTTACTTTCTAGCAGGGTTTGGATTTTTGGGGGATTTATTTTGAGGTTTTGTTTTGAGTTTGGGTTTGTTTTTTTTTTTTTCTTTTTGTTGTTGTTTGTTTGGGAGTTTGTTTGTTTTTTGTGAGTTTTGGGAGTTTTTTTGTGATGGGGTTGAATTTGGGATTTCTTGTTTTGTCTTTTAGCCAGAGAGGCTTGGGAAATCTGACTGTTATAAAATAGAATCTGAACTTATATGTATTTTCCCTTTATTCTAAAATCCAATAAGCTATACTTTTACTGTGGTACACTTTTAGCAGGGAGTTTACAAGTTAGAGCAAATAACAGTTACCAGCGTATATGCATGGGGATTATGTAACCACTGTGGTGATAGTCAGCATTAAACAGGTTAGTAGGAGCTGCTATAAGAATACAACCAGCAAAAGTGCCTAATGACACATCAGCTAATGGGGATTAATGGGACCATAGCTAGTATGATCAACAAGGTGTCCATTAAGCAGGTGTGGCTACTGGCAAAAAAAAATATCGTGATCGGCCAGTTCATGTGGAACATCACAATCCAAATTACCTTCAACAGAAGCACAACAGAGAAACTTGAAAACTCAGCACTATTGTAAGAAACAAAAACCTGTTCTCAGAGGAAGAGGTAGAATGAGTTGTTTTATCAGAGGTTAAGGATGCAGATGTTGTCTCTGCTATGAGATGAATGTCTGTTTTGTGATTTTTTTTTTAAGAACCATTAGTGATATTACTGACTGTAGCTCAGATGCAGTTTAAGATACCAGAATTAAAGGGTCTACACCCTATATATGTAAGCAGAAGCTAAGAGCTCCTTAATGCTTTAAAATGTCAAAAGGCATAGGCTTTGATTTATTTAAGCAGGCATCAATTTTATCACTCAAACAACATTTAGCACTTTTTTAGATGCCTTATTACAAGATTGCCTCTTGTTACTACTTGGGTCATGAGTCTCCTCTATCTTATTTGCCTTCTTTTATGGCTGCTGCCACTAGGCCAGAGCATTTCAGGTAGTGTTAGATACCTGTGTTTATCTCTTAGTTGATACAGTCAATGAAGCCAGGAGGAGGAATTTGACTCCTCCTGAAGCAGATCTTTACTGTCTCAGTTCTGAAATTTCTGAATGGAGCTGACAGCTATGACACAGAATCCACATACTTTCATGTACTTGCATGTACTAGATAGGCAGCTGTATGCCAGTTAGGTTATCCTGTGGTGTCTCAAATGACATAAAATATCTGTTTTGGCCCAAGACAAAATGCAGTCTCATGTCCATTCTCTATAATGGGAATTAAGACATCTAGCTGACAGTCAGAACCTTCATACAGGTATCCAGATTTTAAAGTGACATTATCAAATGCACTCCTATTCAGTAGGCTAGACTTCCTCGCCACAGCTGCCTAATGCCGTTTCAAACATCAAAGGTTATGTAGCCTAGGAGCCCACTGACACTCTGGGTAGGGCATGGGTCCCTTGCAAACTTGCTATGCTGCAGCAACTTCCCCATACAGAACTCTTTAATCCCTGTGAGATGCAAACAACACTAAGTCCTTGTGTTCTCAGGTTTAAGTAATTAAATCAAGCCTATAACTTTTTCATCCTCCATATTTTTCCCTATATTAATTGTGTATTCAAATATCTCCATTTACTTAATTTCTGTTTTCTGAGGAGAAATGGGGAATAATAGTTGGCTGCAACTTTTTACAGTAGACCTCTTGAATTTTATCCAAGCCTCACTGCTATTAAAAACTGCAGCAGTCACAATGGAGAGTGTAGAGAAAAAAGCTCCTTGTACCTTACAATTATTAGTGATTATCAATGATTCTATCATTATATTGACATTTTTGATGGGGAAAAAAAAAAGGTAGAAAAAAATAATGGAGAATTATTCTTCACTTAACTTCCTTCGCAGGGAAGTACAGACAAGGAAGACCAAAGAGAATGGAATTTGTCAGAAAATTGCACAGCCAATCCAGAAAAGTCCAGAGAATTCCAGAAAAGAAGACAATTTAGATTAGCTTCTTTAAACCAGGAAAAATTAACTGCTAACTCTGTATAGTTTCAAATATTTTTCCTCTGATTAATAAATGTGGTTTTATATCTTGTACACAGGTGCACTGAAGAACATTCAATTTTCCATCTAGTAAGTGGTGTTTACTTGGCTGCAGCATTCTAGCTCACTCATGTTTTGAAGCCTTGTTACCTATATGATCCAAAAGGCCTTACCACAGGCTTGATTTTCAAGCCATCTTCAATCAACCTTTCATTTTATTGGCCTGATTTATCATTTCATTATACATTAAACACTTGCAGGTAAAAGATGTGTGTTGCTTTTCTTCACTATCACCACTGTTTTATTTTTCAAGTTCTGGTTTTTGGTTTGTTGGTTGATTGGTTTGATTTGTTTGGGTTTGGGGGAGGGTTAATATTTTTTTTTGGCTGTTTTTTTGAGGGGTTTATTTTAATCTATAGTTTTATTTATGTGTTTCCTGATGATACTTGGTCTAAAACAGGATCAGTTTTATAGAATGATGTACAAGGCCAGCCTCAATGTAATATTTTTTATATTATTAACATTACCTAACCAATTTAGATGTACTTGTCTTTTTAAGGGTCAATCACAATTTATCAGGTTGATTCGCTGCTCTCATCCTTCACTGGCTCTCCATAATGGCATCCACATCACTCAATACATTTTTCTGATTGCTTCAGTTCCCATCACTTTAAACTGCTAACACCTTTTTTTTTTTTTCTTTTTTCCCTGCTGGAATGCATGTGAAGCCACTGGAGACAACACATTTCTGAAAGTACTGTAAGAAATAAAATTGCATCAAAGTTCTTTGCTTCAATTAAACTATTGACAAGTTTACAATAAAAGCAATTGAGCAAATCAGAAAGTGCTATTAGCCACATCAAGTCCAACTCTTGGTAACTCCCTCTCTTTGCAAAAAGCTAATGTGAATAAAAAAGATGAAAGGTCTAATTCTTCTTCTAATTAAATCACAGCCTTGGAAACAATATCACTTTTTTTAAATGTATGTAAGTAAGTCTAATAACAAGTTGCTGTATAATATTAAAAACAGCAGACACCTCTTTAGTATATACAAAATATAAACATTAAATTGGCAAACTAAAAGTTTGATAAAGTACATAAATATATCACAAAACAGAGCATTTAAATTTTAAACTACAATAGATGGGGAAGAATGTTTTATTGAGTAGGTGCCAGTCTGTTGGAGAACTTTTATGCAAATTATTTGTAGTAAAATTATTACTATTTTTTAGATTTTCATGTAGGCATAACAGTTAGGCCAAGACATTACAATGTCACCTACAATAAGACTCCCCAGTTAAACTAACACATTCTCAGGAGGCTATTTCCATTACTGCTGCTTCCATAAAGCTTCACTGAGACCAACAAAAACATGGATAATGATTGGCTAGTACATCTCTGAATTTTATCTTATTAGTATTTATGTCACTCATTTTAAGACACAAACAGATCAGTCACCACCTCTTGCTTTTTCCTCCACTGTTTATCACTATAAACTAAGACATCAAAGTGTAATATTGTTATAGGTAGTAGAAAATGGTATACATGTTACAAAACCAGCTCCATCTCAATTTCCTGGATTTTTTTGTGGTTTTTTTTTTTGAATTTGCCTTTATTTTATTTTGTTATGTGTTTGTTATGAGTGTTTCAGGTGGAATCTATTTAATTAAGTTTTCTGTAAATTGTCTTCTTTGAACACTGGAAAGATATAGCTATATCTCCAGTGATCTTTATCCCATTCTGAAAAGAAATCTTAGAAAATTTTGAAAAGAGATCCCAGACTCATCATTGTGTGAGACAAAAAACAGCTTGACACTGTGCAAGCATTTTACAGCAACATGAAACATTGGCAAGATCATCCAGTCTAACCTCACTTCTAAGGCAAAGTCAGCAGAATCCTGTTGTCCAGGACTGTGCCCTTTTTTGCACAGATGGAGATTCTACAGCCTATCTGCACAACTGACTGAGTTGTGACAACTTTGAAAATTGGACTACTTTCACAACAAAAAGAAGTATTCTCTCATGTTCAGATGGAATTATGTCTTCTGTTCTCTATCAGCTCTTGCCCTAGTAGTGAAAACTACTGAGAAGAGCCTGTCTCCTTTTTTATTCCTTTTCATCCAGTTTTTAAATACATTGATGAAATCTCTGCTGAGCCTTCTCTTTTCTGGAGCAGTTGAAGTTCCGTCACCCTCTGTCCTAACCCATCATCAAGGTGGTGATGCCAATGAAGATGTAAAGTCATATCCAGTAACAATCCTTTATAATCAGCTGTCAAAAAGACTTGTAACCACTAATTAAAGCCCTTTTAGGTCAAAAGGTCCATACTTCAATGGATAGCTTTCAGGTCTGTACTCCACCACTTTGGCTATATAAATTCAATTTCTATCCTTGCCAGCATGTCTAGGAGGAAGCAAGCTGAGGAAAATGGTGTGGAATAATTTGCTAAAAGTCTAGTTAATCAAAATCTATCATACTTCTGATGTGGGCAGAAAAATGCTATTTAATTGTGGAAGGTGATCAGGTTAGTCTGGCAGGATTTGCCTTTGACAAATCTGTGCTGGCTTTTCCCAAACACTTCCTTCATTTGGCTTGTAATAGTTTATAAGAGGACTTATTCCATTACTTTGTCAGAGATGTAGCAAGCACAGAAAACCAGAACAAAAATCCAATTACTTCAAAACCACACACATAAATTGAATGGGATAAGAATATAATAAAATTGAAGTTATTTTAGCTTAATAAATTCCATAGCAATAATTATAATTATTTTTCATATGTTTTTATTGTATTTTTTCATCAGCCAACCCATTTGCATAAATATGTGATTATTAACTTCAAAATCATCCAGTGAGTCACATAGACTGACCTTTTAATTGCTACCATTCTTCTCAATATAGGTATTATTAAGACCAAAGGGTAAATTTATAATCCACTAATGTGGAATACTAAAGAATTCACCCTGGCTCAGTTTTGGCAATTAAATGGATTTTATTTTATGTGTGAATTCTAAAATATAATCTATATAATTATTGCTTTTTCTACAATTCTAAATCATCAATTGGTTCCTGTATAATTGCTATTCCCAAGGAATCTGAGGAAAAAAAAAAAAGATTAAACTTTCGAGAATCAATTTCTGATAAGAAAGAAGCCTGCTTTAGGACTGCTTTACTGTCTCTAAAGTAAAACTGCTTATCTAAGTAGAGGCAGCATTCAGAATCTTACTTCTCCCATAGAACACTAAGGCTAATAATTTCTGAATAATGCAAGCCAATGAAAGGTAAAATATTTCAGCCTAGTCATAGTAAGAATGCAATGCATGATTACAGAAGTTGCACAGGGCAGAAATGAGAAAATATATATATATCATATAGCTTAATTGTTTTTTATCCATAAGTAGGTGAATGAAAGTGATATTCTAAGTTTCTCAGCTGTCCATAATTTTGGAAAGAATATGAATAGGAATTTACTTCAATATTAGTGTGAATTTCTGCAGTGTGTTTTACATCTAACAATATACTGTCAGAATGCTAATTTGCTGTCATATCAAATTCTTTAATATGTCAAAATTTAGAATTTTTACTGTATTATCCTATTAATACTTATTTGATGAGAGCTAGAGAGTGACTCATGAGAAATAATTTTGTGAAATTTTAGACACTTAGTCTTTATTTTCTTGCTAAACTCTTGCTCAGTTTTCCCAAATCATAAAGTATTCTCCCTGTACAGTTTTTGGGAAAATGAGTACTTAAAAATATATTATTGAACACTTCTTATTATTGAACACTTTTCTCAAAGAAGTTAACCTCCTGCAAGATCTACCTGTATTTATCTATCAGGAAACACTGAGGACAGAGGCAACTAGAGGCAAATGTTGTCCAAGAGCTCAGGATCAGAAACAGAAAATCTTCTTGGTAGCTATCTGCACTTGTTTTTCTAACGGACAAAAGTAAGGTTTATAATTTCTTATTATTGTGTTATAAAATATGCTGGATGAACAATAAATGCGGGAATAACTAACAAGTTTCTGTGTATTATGACATTTGAAGAGAGCTTGGTGAGCCTGGAAAGAAGCAAAGTCAAGACCCTGAATTTTGTAAGAAGGAATTTTAATTTTTTTTAAGAGCTGGTGAACCTCTGGGTAGCTGTCTTTAGGGGCAGAAGGGCTGGCCAAAGCTGGCAGCCACTTAATGCCACTTTTCTTAGAGTTTAAGAGCTCTCTATCCCGGTGTGTAGGAAATCAATTAAGGCAGGCTGGAAACTGGCATGACTGAGCAAGAATCTCCTCCTCAAACTGAGGAGTAAGAAAGAAATGCAGGGCCAGGTGAGGCAAGGGTAGGTGATCTGAGGACATCATCAACAGGTGTACAGATGGCATGAAGTTGAGCAGTGCAGTCGATATGGACAAGCTTGAGAATTGGGCCCATGAGAGCCTCATGAAGTTCAACAAGTCCCAGTGCAAGGTGGTTTTCTCTTTTGTCCATCTACTACTCAGAGTGGAGCAGATGTCTCCACTGCAGCCCATGGGGAACTCCATGCTGGACCAGGTAGGCATGCCCTGAAGGAAGCTGCTGTCTGAGGAGAGGAGTCCGTGCAGGAGCTGGTTTACTAACAGGACCTGTGGCCCATGGGGGACCCACACCGGAAAATCCATTCCTGAGGGTTTGTATCCTGTTGAAAGGATCATGCTGAAGCAGTTCATGAAGGGCTGCAATCTTTGGGAATGACCCAAGATAGAGAAGTCCAGGAAATACTTATTGAAAAGACTTCACTTCTCTCTGTTGAACACCTTAATCATTACAGATAAACATATTCTCCCATTCTCCCCAAATCAGCTTTCACCTTCTCAGAAACAATAAGTTTAGTTCTGTTGCCCCACATGTTCTTTGAATACTTGTACCACTGTGCTCTGGAAAAAGAAGGATAATATATATATATATATATATTCACAGTTGTTGTTTTTCAAAGGAGGCAGGAGAATTTGTGCAGATATGTGAAGTAGAATGATGAACCTATGTAGCTTCTTCCCTTTTTTTCCTTTATTGGGAAATGAAATGAGAGCATCTTTCTCACTGGAAGTGTGCGGAAGGAATGTAATTCCTCTTGCATGTATATAGAGAGAATACACAATTAAATGCAAATGCAATGTCCAAACTCGATATAAACAACAAAAGAAATCTGTACAGATTCATCCCTGTGAATGCAAGTAATATTTCTAAGACTGAAAAAAAAAAATTCTGATGGAAACCCTTCAGCCATTTCCAGTTCTTCAGATTCCTGAGACTTGGTATTGCAGATGTAAAATTTTTAAAATAGCGTAAACCCCAGTAATTTTAAGCCCCAGCAAGTTTAAGTTATAAAATTACAATAGAGAGAGGAAAATTATTTGAAAAAATTATAGGAGCAGAAATAGTTTTCTGCCCAATGATATGCAATACACTGGATAATACTACCACACCAAAACGTGTGCACTATGATTATTTGTCTCAGTGTTCTTTGTTCCAAGCAAGGAGCTTGTTTATAGATTTTTAACCTTTGAAATGTATCTCTTTTTGCCATTTCTTTTTCTTATTATAAATGGATTGCATCATAAAGCTATGAAAAGGATACTTGTTTTCTTTCTTTACGAAGAGTATACTTAAATGACACTGAGACTAGACTCTAAATACTAAAAATTTCTGGATTTCGCTGTGGTCTTTGTGCTCTCTATTCTATATACCATCCAGTCTAATCTAATAATGTTTTATTAAGAATAATTATTAAAGAATTCAGGAAGGATTAATTACAGGAGTATTCAGTACTAAAATTATCATAAAGTTATCAAATGAAGGTGTTATTTGGACTGCTGTCTGATTTTTAATGTCTTCTGCTCAGTTTTTCCATTTAATCTTAAGCAAGACATCTTAAAAAGACATCTAGAAATAAGATGCCTAAATTTAATTTTGATTTAATCATACACGTGTACTGTATGCAACCTTTAAATTCTTATTTGTTGGCCATGGTAAGAAAACAGACAATCCAAGCAGATGTCATTAAACACTGGGAATCAGTAAATGCTCTTCAAGCAGTGCTTGCAAAAACAAGTGATACCACACGTATCACTTCAATCTCTGATGCTTTAGTGGACACAGAATTTGCATTTCCATGATTTCTATCCAGTTACTGAGATTTATTAATCTCTTCTATCTCTTCTTGAGATACTTGCTGTTTATTTCAAGCATTAGAACAGATATGCATTTTGGACTTCAAAACTATAGCTTTTAGAACTAAAAATAAAATCCTTGGTTAAAATTTATCTGCCTATTCAGATCCAGTTTTTGGGAGTTTTGTTGGTTTGCTTCTTTGAGTTTTTTTCTGCATTTGCTTGGTTTTTGGGGGTTTTTTTTGGTTGTTTTTTTTTGTTTTGTTTAATTGGTATTTTTTGGTGGGTTTGTTGGTTTTTGTTTGGTTTTGGTTTTTTTGTTTGGTTTTTTTTTTGTTGTTGTTTTTTGTTTGCTTGTTTGGGTTTTTTTTATTAACAGGGGATTAGGGGAGAATTTTTTCTCTTGCTGTTTGGGCTTGGGGTTCTTTTGTGTTTATTTTCCAAACAAGTCATATTCATGCTACTGTTGCAATAGCAGCATATTCAGTGGACCAATGCATACCAACAAAGCCATTAATTTTTTGATGGATTGTAGTGTTGACTGCATGAATACACAGTGATGTTTTATAGGCTTTCCATACAGTGTAAAATGTATAAGAGTTTTCAGATAATAGATGTTGCATATTGCTTTTCCTAAGGGATTGGGTTTTATTCAGTTACCCACTATTCGTTTCCTCTGTTTGCTTTTCATTAGAAGGTTTTTTGATTGTTGGCTGGGAAGTCATGTGTATGTAAACAGGAGCAAGGGACTGTATATACCAAGGATTTTAAGGTGTGCTTCCTCTTATCAGCCACAATGTCCTCTAAGAGTGCATTTTAGCTTTAATTTTTAAATTATTATCTGCAAACCAAGAGAAATTTGATGTGTGCCTGAATGAACATTAAAATATATATGTAGGACAAAAATAGTGCATTTGTAAAAGTGGTTTTTTTTAATGTGTGTTTTATTATGGATGCAAATATATGCTCTTTGAACAGACCCACAGCACAAAAAAGACAGGTACCATAGCACACATTTTTGACATCCGTTTATGTTCACTAAGGATGCTAAATGCTGAAATTGAACTGGACCACAATTCTATCACTGATGAAGATAATATCACACAATACAAATTCAGGGAACATACATAAAAAACAGACTAAATCCTGTTCTCACAGACTTATGTGAGTGTAGAAATATACTTTGACATATGACAGAAATTTTATTGTTCATAAGCAGTTATACACCATTTCAGTATCAGTTTAAAAATAAAGACCTTATTCTTTTTTCAATGTTTTTAAACTTCAAGAATAAACAAGTATTAAAGTTATGTTAACAATTCAGAAGGCAATTAAACTCCAATATTATGTAGAGGTTTTGAAAAGGCAGGTTTTACTACTACCTCATAAAAACAATTTGCAATTAAGAATAAAAATAATTTAAAAAAAAGGATAAGGAAAGAGGCAGTAAAATAATTTGATAATATGTATAGTTTGACGGAAGTAGTGGAAATGTGTAGTCATAAGCATGTAGTGTGTTCACTAAAGTAAACACTGAAATATGGTAACAGGATTTAATGATTTAGGACTGTGCTGTCATTCATGTGAGACCTGGACAAGATAAAGTTGGGTGGAGAGGAACTGTCTGAAGTTCAACAAAAAGTAAGTGCAGGGTCCTGCACCTGGGGAAGAATAACCTCCTGCACCAGGAGAGGATGGGAGCCAGCCTGCTGGAAAGCAGCTCTGCAGACAAGAACCTGGGGGTTCTGGTGGACAGCAAGCTGTCCGTGAGTCAGCACTGTCTCCTGGGGGCCAAGACAGCAAATGGTACCCTGGGGTGCATTAGGAAGAGCATTGCCAGCAGGTGAAGGGAGCAGATCCTGCCCCTGCTCATTCCTGGTGAGGCCAGTCTGGAGTGCTGTGTCCAGTTCTGGGCTCCTCAGTACAAGAGAGACGTGGAACTACTGGAGAGGGTCTAGTGAAGGGGAATGAAAGTTAGGGGACTGGATGATTTCTCTTATGAAAGTTCCACCTGTATATGAGGAAAAATTTCTTTACTCTGAGAGTGATTGAACACTGGCAAAGGCTGACCAGAGAGGTTCCAGGGTGTCCTTCTCTGAAGATACTCAAAACCACATCTGGACATCATTTGATGCAACCTGATGTAGGTGAACTTGCTTTAGCAGAGGGGTTGGACTAGGTGTTCTACAGAGATTCCTTCTGAAACTTCATTGCATAATTCTATGATTTGAAACATAGATCACCCAGTTTTATGACTAGCAACAGTCAGTTGCACATACAGTCATATCATAAGCAATCACTTTGGAAGCTTTGGGGCAGAGCTAAGTCTCTGAACTGTTGAGAAAAGGTGTTTCCCTGTAGCATAAGGGATGGGATTGGCCAGATGCATTAGGGGATTGGGGAATTCTTTTCTCCCCAGGTATCAGTATATTGCACTTCATGGAGCTTCATTGAATCAATGACACACCATAACACTTGAGAAAATAAATGGTGTGTACTAGAATATTTGCATATATACAGAACTGTGGGAAAATGTTCTCCCAGCTGCAAAAACAGACAAGCAAGCTCGTTTAAATTCACGACCTTCCTATGCCAGCTGATTCATGATGAAGACTGAACATAAAGGAGACATTAACATTGTGCAACTGAGCTGATGAGATATTTAATTTCAGGTATTGTCCTACATAAAAAAAAAAAAAAAATTGAGTAAGACACCAAAAAAGCAACATGTTATATAAGAAATTAAATTATATTAATGTTATTTGATTGTAAATACATAATATATTTAAATGTTTTCTATCTTTTTAATCTTCCATGTTTTCAGAAACTAATAATAAAATATATTTTCATGAGAAAGGATTTTATCTATGGTAAAATAACCATTCCAAGTATTTAGTATTTCAAAGATATTCCAAAATATTGATTCATTTAGGTGCAACTGATGGAATAATAATTAATAAAGTAATAAAAATAATGTTTAAGAAATTTGTATTTTTAAGGTTTTTTTATTCTGATAATGGTTTTCATTTTGAGGCTTTCCCATCTTAAACAATTAAAATACTTGAATAATAAATTCGTTTTTTCTAAGATTAAACCAAGAATTTCAGATTAAAGTAAACATAACATTTGGGAGTTTTTTAATTAAAAATAGGAAGGAAATAAGAAAAAATTCTGAATAAAATCAGCAATTTCATAATATATATTTTTTAGTTTTGCTTTTAAACAAAAGCATCTAATAGCAAATATTTGAATTCAGAATGTAGCTGTGTTACTGCATTTTTATTTATATGGTAGGTGGGAATGTTGTGAGGATGTAGGAAAAGGAAATCCTTTCACGAACATGTGGCTAATGATGAGGACATTAATTTTGTCCAATAAACAGTGAGCCTCAAGGTTGCATGGAAGATTGCTCAAGTGCAAGTGTTGGCACTTGCGGTGACTGAAGTGCACTGCGAGGTGCAGTATCCACACACCATACTTCGACCTGGACAGGATGAAGGCATCAATCACTCTGGCAGGACAGCATGCAGGCACCTGGCCTAGAAAAGGGGTATGTGGAGCGGGGAACTCCCAAGAACAGCATGTTTGGAAAGCACAGTCATTAGAGGGTGAAGCCTAGTGGAGGTGTGAGCCAAATCTCTCTGGACTGGTGTAAAATGGGTTGTGAGCTAGACTTTATTCTTGGCACACTTGTTTTTCCATTCCTTTTGAACTAGCTAGCAGTGTTAATGATTCAGAAGTTTGATAATGAAGAAAAGATTTTTTTTTCTCTCTACATATTCAGTCTAGGATGCAATCTGACTATAATAATTGATGGAATAGCTTTTCAGACTGTGTATTGACAAATGCTCTCAATTTCAAGATGAGACTATTTCACCATGTGGACTCTAATGACTCTATATTTTTTTCTTTCTGTTGTCTCAGTAGGAGAGTTAAGAAGGGAAAGAGGTAAGCAGGTATCATGTTTGAAAATAAATATATCGGCTAACACAGAAATTTCCAATGGAATGACGAGGCTGAGTTTTACCCAGCTGTGCAGAAGTAATAATTTGAGAGAAGGAAAAATGAGTTCCAATATTTTTCTATGTCTCCCTGCAACTTTAGTTCCTCTTATATACACAGTGAGTAAATGTTTCTTCTTGTCTCTCTGGCATTGCAAGGAGGACTGGACCATAAACCTCAATACTCTACAGCCAGCATATAAATAAATAGTAAATATTGAAACTATGAGTTTTGTAAAACTCTCAAGGGGCTCTTGAACAGAAAGATGACAGTGAAGGCTGTTGGAAAACTCTTTCTTTCCTAGATGCTTTTAGTAACAGCAATAATAATAATATAAAGAAGAGTGGAATCAACATGAATGACAATGCCATCAAATAATGTTTTGCAAGCTATCTAAACATTAGTTAAGGGTCTTAGTTCAATAATTCTTGATTCACAGATGCATTTTTCCAATGGCTGAAATATAAAAACCATGCCTAAATTCCATTGAAGTTAGTGGCAATTAGCTACATGATTTATGCTAAGAATCTATCAAGGCTTTTTGAAAAACAGGGAATGTTTTCTGAAATAAGAACTTTTTCAATATAATAGTGGCTGAATTAAGAAATCTGGGAACTACATTTGACAGAAACAAAAATTTAATGTGTTCAGGAAAGTTTGTTAATGGAGATTTGTTTTATGGATGATTTCAAGTTTTTGGGGTCCAAAATGTTCCATTTGTTGAAGGAGAGAACAAGGACATACTATTTATCTGTGTTTAAATTCATGGAAATAAGACCTAACATATTCTGTATAAATCACGGTAAACTGGCAGGGTGAAAATCACAGAGAGTATTTTTCAGATCATTCTGCTTCAGACCAATCATTAAGCTGACACACATTTCATTTCAGGTTTGTATTTTTAAATACTTACAACAGCTGTGTGCTAGAGATTTATGGATTCTAATTTTCACTGTATTGTGAATAACGAGCACTGAATATTTAATATTTTTGTATATCATTCTCCATCATACTTTATAAGGGCAAAAAAGAGAGAAATACAGACATTTCATTTTCAGTCTTTCTTTCCATCAAGTTGTTCTCAAAAATCTGATGATTATTCAAGAAGAGATGGGTGTTTAGAAAAAAAAGTACAGCAAATAAACATTGAAAGTCTGTTGCTGTTTTTCATTAAAAATTAACCCAAATTTTTGGTAAAACTTATCCCACTTTTATTCATCACTAATATAAAAAATACCACCAGATAGAAGGGACAGATACTCTTCAGCATTTTTTCTGATCAGCATACTTTTTCATTTTTCTTTAATTATTTAGTTATTACGAGTTTAGATCCAGGATGGGGGAGGGAAGAGGGAAGAAAATAAAAAGTAAATAAAAGAAAAGAAAAAAAAAAAAACAACGAAAAAAACCCCATCATATTTAAACATTATGTTTTCTGTGCTCAGTAGTACAGCCAAGAATATCCTTTCCCTAAAGTAAATCAGAACATAAGTAGGTAAAATAAGTGAAATAAATGAGTTTTCTAGTTTATGTGTGTGATGCTTATTAGGTAGAATAATGCAACCAATAAGTGCAGATGTATATTTGTGGTGAGTGTGCACACTTCTTGGGAGCTTTAAACAAACCAGCTATATGTTAATAAACGACTGAATATTGTTTCAGTCATTTATTTCTGAATGACATGGTAACTTTATTAGGAAGAGTATTTCAGTATCAGGCTTGACTGTCTTCTTATTTAATTGGTTATGAAGGCAAAGTTAAAATGTTATTGAATCACCACTTCATCACAATTTGAAATTTTAATTTGAATGGATAAGAAGACTTTCATGATGTAGCAAGGACTACTAAAAACAGGAAAAAAGCTATCTTTTATTTGTATTGAAAATTTGTCCTAGTAGAAAGTAAGAAGTGGAATCTTTAAAAGTAAAATATGCACTGTTCTAGTAAAAAAGGTTAGTCAAGAAAAATGAGCTCCTCCAATATCATATAATAAAACAATACTACACACAAAATATTATTATTCTAAAAGAAACAGTTCTGCAAATACATATTCAGAGATAGAAGAAATCATACAGCAGTGGCACCTGAAGCAGAAATCAGGGCTAAAACTACTTCCATCAAACAGTATTCAGAGACATATTAAAATTCTCCTAGAATAATCTAAGTAAATTCCATACAAAACTGGCCGGGAGAGGGAACTGAATTGTAAGGGAGAAGGCACGTTTCATGGACTGTCAGACAAGACATCAAGAGCAAGATGTTGATCCTGCTGGACTGAGGAGACCCAGGAAACAACTGTGTATTTCTAGCAGCTGTCTAGACTTCTACTACAGTTAGAAAGGAACACTTATTGAAAAGCAGATGAATTTTACCCATAGTGTGTTTTCTCCTAATTAATTAAATAAAGGAACATAAAATGACTGTCAGATGCTTTACATGTCTAACATAGGATGGATCCTTTACCATCTATGACATTATTTTTTGGACAATGCCATTTATAATAATGATGAATCACAGGACAGAAAAGAAAATTAATGTATAGATACTGATAGACGAAACCCCAAATTTTAAAGTCCTCATGTTGTTTGCAGCAACAGAGAAATTAATATATTATATTTTCTTGACATAGGTAAAAAGACCTGAGTCTTGAACTGTGCTTCCTTTTCTTTTAATCACCATTATGTGGTTTCAAACATATTTTTATAGCCATCCATTTCCAACTATATAAAAATCTTGACTCTAAATGACTTAATGAAGCAATCTGATGATTCTGATGACACGTCTGCAGACACACATCGGGAAGTTTTTGCTCACACTTGTTATTTGATCATTCCTTGAAAATAATTCAAAAATGTAACATAGACGTATCTATACATTTTCTTTTACTATTCTTGTAATGATGCTATTATGGATCAAGTCACCAATTTAGACCTAGTATAAATCCCAGTGAACATTTCTGAGACATTGTGACAGAGAGGTGTTAAAAATCAGGAAGGCACAGCACCAAGATTACAGTCAAAAGAAAAAATGTTTTATTTCCTACATTCTGTAAAATTTGCTGTTCATATTCACATCTTCATGACAGAAGATATGGTGAGATTGCTTTTCATTGCTAAAAATGTCTTTTTTTGACACTAATAAGTTTTATAGAGCTCAGTATGTTTCTAACTAAAAATTCAAAGTTAACTCCTGCCTTTGAAAAATGTTTTGAAGTATCTGCCAAAGCTTCAGAGTTTTCCCTTGAAAAAGTATCTTCATAATCACACCTTTTCCCAATAATTTTTGTGTTTCAAAAGAAGTCAAAAACCAGAAAAATTGTCTTTTTTCATCATTACAAGAAGAATTTTCCTAATTTGATATTCCTTTTCTAAACACGATAGTGATTTTGATCATGCAGATAAAATTCTATGACAAGGTTATTCTTTTGTTACCTTTTCCATTGCAGTCTAGAATGGCAATTAATTAATGAATACTTGTGTACATATATGTATGCTCACTGCCCAAAAAGCTTCATAGCACTAAGTAAAATAGTGACTGAACAGTTTGTAAACTTTAAAATGTGAATAATACTTATTTCCATTTTTATCACCTTTCATGAAAGCAAAAGCAAATCTCATTCTGCTCATTGTGTGATTTAATATTATTTCAAGATCTAACCAAAATATCATAAATTATTTTCCTTAGAACAGGTTAATACTCTAGATAAAATTTTTGAATGTATCTTTCACATGAATTTCAGTGGGATTTAAGCATTGTATGTGAACTAATAATATACATACTTCTCTAGATTTTAATTCAAGGTTCCAAATCTTGTCATGAAAATTCAGTGGGATTTAAGCTTTTGGCAGGTATCAGAAGAGCAGTTGCTGCAACTATAATTTAAGTTCCAAACTTTATTGAATTTATAGCACTGAGTAAGACACTAAAGTTGAAATTCTGTCTCACAGACTTCACTTTCTATCCTATGTCAAGAATAGTCATAGTCCTTTAGTGCTCATATTTTATATCCTTCAAAATATTCCAGAGTAAAACCTAGTTCCCTTAGACATATACACTTCCATCATAAAGCCTTCTCTATTAAGAGAAAATCATCATAAGCTCCTACTTACTTTTACTCAGAAACTGTACCACAGTCAGCTGTTCCTGATGGATAGGACAGGGAATCATTAAACTCTTATCAGACGTGCTACAATGCACTGATTACTGAGCGGTCTTGGGAGGCATTCGGAAAAATTAAAATGGGGTTTTTTCCAGTTTTTTTACCCTTTTTATTAGAGATATGATGAATTTCCTTTGTCAACGGGGTTTAAAAACACGAAAGTGTTCCCAGGGCTCCAGACAACTCCTTGATAATAAACAGAAATAAATAATAGAAAAAAAAAATACATGCAAATATATTTTCCACTAAACACCCTCTTCCCAGGGATACAGTCAGATTACTGCTAAATTTTAAGCATTCAGAACTGAAAGTAGAATTAAGAGATCTGGTCTGCCATTTATTTTGCATGGACAGTGTCCACTTATCTCTGTGGATAATGTGTATTATAAAATCCATCACTGGGCCCTATATTTATCCTGTCTAGCCTCAAGAATTGCCCTGAGCATATTTTGTGGTCTGTGGAGAAAAAGAGAAATGCGCGTCGGATTGTTTGGACGACCTACGCTCTTAACTGTATTTCAGCTGTGTCTATTTTGCATGGTTGATTATAGAATGGATTTAAGGGGATGTGAATGGCAATGCTGGCTTTTGAATTTACTGGAGGCATGTGTGGCTCTCCACACCCTTCCTTGAGGAGAATGGGACACTTTTGTGGAACTAGGGATTCTCCCTCATCTTCATAGAGATTATAATCAAGAACAATGATTTTAAGACCAATAAAACCTTCTGAGAACAACAATAGTTCAGCAGAGAACAGCAATAGTTCACATACCAAAATGGTATGTACAGATAGTTGAGCCTTAAATTTACATGGACTTTACTTGACTACTCATCGCTTATATCTGAACATATTTGGAGGATGTTTTCTTCCCTTCCTTTCCCTTCCCTTTTTCCTTCCTTTCTTTTCTCTCTCCTTGTTTCTTTTTTTTCTTTCCCATTTTTTCCTCCACTTTCTCCCTTCTAATATATATTTTTTTTAATTGTAACCATTTTTTTTCTTTTTTTTTTTTAGTAAGTAATTTCCCTGAAATTCATGGAATATTTGTTTTTGTGTATCAGAGAATCAGAATCTTTGCTGTGTAGAAAAAATGTTCTAATTTGCAATCCTTCCTGGGAACATTCCATAATTTATCATTCTTCTTGTTGGTTGTGATAATATTAAAGTCTTTCCCATAAAAGACCTCACATAATTCCTCACAAAATTCAAGTTACATGCAAGAAATAAATTTTTAGGTATTTCAGGCTTGGCTATTTAATCACGTAATTGGCACACTTACAAATTTTGTCAGTGCTCCCCAGCAAAATTTGAATGGGTAAGAGTTTACTTATGGAACCTTCCATTATTTACTTGGACACACAATTCTCCTGCCCCGACATTGAAACAGCATCTGTAGTAAGCTCGACAAACTCTTTCAGATGATGGATGAAGGATAGATATTACCCCGAATGTGTTCTTTTTTTATTTTGTCAAGTCATATAAGTTACTTAAGAATTGACTGTTCAAAACCAGTTTTCTGTAACACTGTGTCAGGTAAGAAAGCAAGTCACGCAAGCCTCAAATATGTTTAACAAGTTGTGGCTAGTGCCAGTAGTTTGTGTGTAGCTATGAGATAAAGAGCAAATAATTAATACTTAAGATGCAGGAGGAAAAATAAAAAGTTCATCTCAATTTTTCTTTCATTTCAATTCAGCTTGGACACAGTCATTACCGTTAAGTTTATTTCTTCCAGATGATTCTCAGAATTCTAAGATACCCTTTAGTAAAAATCCACAGCGTTGCTTGTGGATTTAGGATTCACAGAATCATTAAGTTTGTAAGAGATATCTGAGATCATTGAGTCCAACATGCGGAACATCAAAAAATGTTCTCTGTTGAAACTATGCAAATAGGATTATATGCCGTGAATGAAATAATCACAGCCCCTAAAAGAAAGCTCCATAATTTTTGAAAAAGGCTATAGCTTGAGAGCTGAGCCAGAGATTGAAATTTTTATTCTAAAACATAAGACTGTCTATCAAAATGTATGCCTCTACCAACAATTTGAGACTCTAACAAATTGTACAGTAACATGTATAGTCAGATATACCATACAATGCTTCTCATTAATAGAAAATGGATGTGAAAGGGAGGTAGCCAGGATCTTTTTATGTAGATCCTTACATCAATTTTACATTGGTGTTGAAACCTACCAAAGGGTCTTAGGATAAAAGAAAAATCTATATTATTTTTTTATTTTGCAATGTCAGTTAATCTTTTGAATAAATTATACAATGCTAATGGATGCATCTGATATGAATATATGCTTTGTTTGACAAAAGATTTTTCTAGTTCATTTGGGAGACGAATTCACAGACAATGTGGAGGTACAGTTTTCAATATATGCCATAATATATATTTTTTTGATATTTAAAAAAAGACAGAAAAAAATCTCTGCAAAGAAGGGTAAACTTTAATTACATTTTTATCAATGTTTCCATGATTAAAAAAAATCTTGACTCCAGTTTAATTGCAACTACATGATAAAGCTGTTCAAGAAGAACAATATTGTAAATTTATAAAGAATTTTGCTTCTCCCAATTAAAACCAAATAAAATAAATCTTGTTATTTCTAAAATCATATTTTAGTAAAAGTAAATCATACCAGTAACATTGCTTTGTCTTAGCTGAATTTTCCACTTTGTTGATCTATAATAATAATATTACAAAATACTAATATTAATAAGTCAACTAGGTATCAAATTTTACACTTTAAAAATACTGGTAATATATCTAATGCTCAGGTAAAACATATGATAAAAGATTCTGAAATTAAATAGAGAATTTAAGGAAAATATAGCTTAATGAAGATGAAAAGATGAAGTGTTTGGGAGTATCATTTATCAGACAATAAATTCTATCTTGCTTCAGAGACTGTACATTTTGCTGTGACCTTCATTTGCTATTTCTATATCATGCTAAAATTACCTTTGGGCTTTGGTACAAAAATTTTGTTGTGTAAGTTTGGCACCAAATAAAAAGGCTGAGAAAAGGTGATGGAACAATCAAGAGTCATTAATGATGAATGACTAGTGGCCCTGAATATATGGGTTTTCAACCGGGCTGTTGACTTTGACTGATATTGAGTATAAAAGTCAGGGGTTGAAGTGGAGCCTTTGATTTCCCCAGTGGAATCATTTAGGGATATTGCTTTCTAAACAAGGGATGGATCACTGTGACATGGAGGAAAAAGAGATGAAGATTCTGAAGGGCAATCAGCTCTGCTAATAATTTAGATTTTTTCCCTTGGGCCTTTAACTCTCCAGCACCATAAAAAATGAAAGCCTGAGAGACTAGGAGATGCTTTTACAGGTCCGCTCACACTGTCGCTCTATTAATCGTACACAAAGACTTTAAGTAGAACTAAAATCTCTGGTGGAAAAAAAAATTCTGAGCTGTGGAAGACTCAGGAGGGCTGTAAGACCCCTCTTGAGGTTTAAGATTGCTAATTTAGAGGACTTACATCTGCTGAGGAACGGGAGAGAAGCTGACAAACTGACAAATACAAACTCAAAACTGAAGAAAAAGAGGAGAGGAAGATAGTGATGCCACCAGCATCTTAATCTTGTCTTACCAGGAGTTTGAATTGCTCACATTTAGCTGTGGAGGCTTCTCTCCTTTGCTTTTCTCAGAAAGACTGCTCAGGGATCCTTCCTCAATGGGGAAGACTAAAAAGAAAGTCAGAAAAATGCAGCAGTACTTGTATGTGCCGGCCTGTATATTATATTTTTAATTGCATTATCATTCCTCTCAGCTTTTTGTTAATTATTTTAATGGAGTATTAGGGATTTCTGATGTATAAATTTCATTTTAACTGAAATATCCATAATTTTTGCTTCAATTGGATTCGCAATAAATTATTGTATCCCTAAATTGTGTTGTATTTTTGCCCATTACAAATTTTATCTTAACAACTCAAGAAAGTGTAACTTGCTTCTAAAGTAGCATGGATTTGTGTGTCTCATTTCATAGAATGTAGTACCAAAAATGAAATTAGCTGGATGGGTTAGGGCTATTTTTCCTTAATGACCTCAAATACATTAAATGTCCAAAATATTTATGCTGAAAATATCAGCTAGAAGCAGAGTACTGTATCCTTTGATGGGACTCTTCCAATCAAAATCCAAGGGAACATGCAATGATAAAATCAGTATAACTTGCTCACTACTACCTCTTTCAAATTCCTGGAGTGTTCTGTGAAGCCTGTGAGATGTTTTAATGTAGATAGAACACATCACTGCACTGAAAAGGCTGAAATTATGGCTGAATGAAAAAAAAGCAAACTGAGTGAAGACAAAAGTGGAGCTCAATCTTCTCGGTATACTCCATTATTTAGGGATTCCTTTCAAAATCTGTTTTCAGCTCAGGATCAAAATTTGCAACTGGGCTGATGATGTAGCTTAGTTAATTAGCAGATTTTTTCTTCTCTGTTTATCAGTTTGAACCCTCTTTATATGTACAATTATAATTAAATGTCTTTCCTTAGATAATACCCAGGAAATAAGATATCCAAATCATTTGCAAAGTAAGAAAAAAACCACCAAAAACAATGCAAACCGAAATGTAAAGTAAATGTAACTAAATGCAAATAAACTAGATGAAAGTTTTGTTTTGAGATGATTCCATCTCTTACTCAGATGGATTTGATACTTTTCATGGTTTTTCAGAATTCGGAATGATTTAACCTACTAACCTTTCCAAAAAAAACCCCAAAAAACCTGTTGTTTCTGAAACTACTGACTGCAAAAAGGGGAGAAAATACAGTTATTGAAAGAAATGTCTAACCAAAGCAAGTCTTACCTAAGATGGAAACATTCTTAATGATGATTTCTAGTCTTTTCCAATTCCCAGCAGGTATTTGAAAAATGTAAATAGCACAGTAATACAACAGTGATATTAATTTTGTGTGGAGGCACAGCATGAATCTTACTCCCCATGTAAGTCCTAGGTATTCTTATAATTCATCAACCAATGCAGTATGAGAATTCTCCAAGGTTTATTTTCATATTAAACTATGTTTTTACCCAAATAATTTGCATTACACTGCTAACAAGATGTCTCCTATGCTTTTTCTCCTATTTTCTACATGTTATATTTTCTGTGTTGCTTTGAGAATATCTCTGTGTCTCGAAGGGGACAGAATTTAAATAGTAAAGAAATAATTTTGCAGTTTAGCTGCTGACTATTTCTAATTTACTTTTTAAAAATATTTCTCAAAATTTATAGAGTATTTAATGACCAAATTTTTCATAAGATTTTTATGAATTCTTAAAAAATGCAGTTTACTGTAAGAAAATTCATGGGTCCATGTTGGATAAAATAAATGAAAGTAGAGAGAAATCACTTACAGTACAGGTTTTATCCATGTATCATAAAGAGACTATATATATGTAATCTGTACATTGAATTTTTGAAATATCCATAGTTGTTAAGAGATTATAAATTTTCTACCTACCAACAACATAAAAGGTAAAAATTAAAAATATTTTACTGAATATATCCTGAGTTATAAAGTATCTTTTTCACATTTAAGATCACATAAATTGTAAAAGGAAAATGTTCATATACTGAAGCCAAAGGTAGACTCATATTTTTCAGATGATACTATCTCAGAAGCTAACAATACTGATTTTATTACATAAAATAGAAATATTGCTTCTCCTTCCAAAAAAAATCGTAGTAAAATAGTTCTGTAATTTGCACATTAATCTCTCTGTTTAAATATTGTTTTTTTATATACATCATCACTACTTGTCCATTTAGTTAAAAGAGTATCTCAAGCATGAAGTGGCATTTAATTTTTCTCTTGCCTGATTTCCTGCACATTTTCAAGAAAATATTACTAAAGGATTCTTCACCGAAGAAAGACTGAAATTTTATAATGAAATCTACTTGAATACTTTCTTCAGTCTTTCCAAGTGCCAGTAAGTCCGATGGTTTATAGTTTTGTCAAACAATATGTGTTCATTTTATCTGAATGAGTAATCAGCACTGTTTACACATATTCTCAGAGTACTGCATATTTATTATTTTTAAATTATGAATTAGTTTTTATTGGAAGATCATATTTCTCCTCTACTTGTTAACTAGCCAAATTTTCTCATCAGTGTTTTCTTACATATTTCTTACACATTCATTTATATTTTAATTGATAATATGGTTTGAAAAGATCATGGTTCTTTCCATAATCAGCCACTGAATATGATGGTGTTTTGGGATTTTCTTTCAATATCTTTCAATATCTTTCTTTTCCTTTCAATATCTTTCTCAATAGGTCTTTTTCTGCTCTTAAACAGAAGATGGAACAAAGATGGAAGGGTACTTCACAGTTTATGGTACAGACCTTTTTACATCTATTAACTTGAAAGACTGTTTTGTAGCAGAATTATTGAGAAAAAGAATAGCCATTGAGATTCAAAGGAGAACTAGGACATGATCTAAGAATTGAGAAACAAAGAAAGTATGGAGTCCAATGCTTGAACTTTACTCTGATTTTCTTCTATTTGTTAGCACAGAAACACCCAAGTCTTTGGAGAATGTTCTAAGTAGAACGATTTAATAATATAAAAGTTTCTGATGGATTAAGTAGAACAAGACAGAAATATTTAATTTTCAAGGACATTAAATAGGAAGGTGATTTAAATTTAGGCAGTTTATTTAACATTTCTTAGAGGATTTGAGCTCTTTATTTACAGAATTGTCCCATCCTACCTTATTATTTTTGTGTACAAGTTAAACATGGCTTTAGGGATTAAGAGTTACTGGTGTATTTTTTGGTGTAAAATAAACACAAGAAAATAAATTTGTGAGACAGATTTACAGGAGCTCTATTTTAAGATACACATAAATTGGAAGTTGTTTCACATGTTTATGCTTTTATTTGTATAATGCGAATTGCTTTCCCTTACCTAATAAATATTAAAACTTAATTGGCCAAAATATATGAATACAAAATAAGTAACATATTTTAATTCTGATCTTAGTGCTTAATCAAGGCAGTTTTCAAAACCTACTTATTCTGACTGATGCAGAGAAGAATAGATTACAGAAACATGATCACTCCTTCAAGGTGCTGTTATAGAGATGAAATGCATTTGATATTAGAAATATATGGGGAATGAAATTGAAAAAATGCAGCTCTTCAGAGATCAAGTTGTTGCAAACATGCAAACAATGCTTTGAAAAAATTAATGAAACAATATAACAAGAATAACAAGATGTGCAGTATAATAAAAGACATGAATCCAAGAAGGATATAGCCATGGAAATTAAAAATTCACTTACAGAGACTATAATTTACAAATTCTTTACCTTCTTCATAATTTTGCATCAATACTTCTGGTAAGGGTGGTACCAGAGGCATGATTTAGAGTATAAATTAGTAATTTATTTTTATTTATTTCAGCTGTAGCTGCTCAGTGGGTCACCCTGTGTGAACAGAAAAAATGTCCCATGCATATAATTTATTTATTGCTTTTCAGACCAAGCTGTGTAATTGTATCCACATATGTAGAATTTCAAATGCAACTTGAATACAAACACAAATAAATATAAAGTAATGAGACTTCTACATATAGAATTTCAAGGTGTGCAATGATGTTCTTACAAAAATAACTATTTCATGGGGCAGATAAATATTACAGGTCCTTTAAATTTACTTAGATATATTTATTCAAGTTAAATACGAGTCATTTGTTATCAAAAACTATGTCATCTGATAGATAAAGAATGTCCTGTCATTTTGTTACTAAGAAAAACTTCTGTTTGAGAGGCTGTCAGTCATGCCTTTGAAAATTTGATTGAAATATTACTTTGAAAAAACAGGAGACATTTTTAGAACACTTTAATATGAAATAAACTCAATTCTTCCTTAATTTGCAAGAAAAGGTGATTGCTTCCTTTTGCATACCTTTCATAAACAAGTACATAATGCATAAAACATAAAGATGATTAAACCTGATAATTTTACACTCAGAGAAATATATCATAATTTTATGTTTCAATGTGGGAAACTGCTACAATATTTTACAGTTTGTATTTTAAAGTGTCTGGACTAGCGTCTAGAGATTAGAGTCTGCAGTGTGACTGTCTGAAAATGTTGGAAGAAAACAAAGTGACTCTCTTCTATCTAAAGAAGGAGCAACTATCTAAATATGGAAAAGCTAAATACAAGTAGAAAGAAGAATTGAACTTCTTGCGACTTTCCACGCCTTCTTAAATAGAATTTCAGGCAGCTTTCATTAACCTCCACGTCTACTTCAAGGCATAGATGCACTGTCCTTTATTTGCACCTCATAAGGTGTGGGTTTGGGGACCACAGCACGGAAAAGATATTGAGCTATTAGAGAGCATCCAAAGGAGGGCCATGAGGATGGTGAAGGATCTGGAGAGGAAGTCTTATGAGGAGTGGCTGAGCTCTGATCAGCCTGGAGAAGACTGAGGGAAGAACTTATTGCACTATACAACATCCTCACAGGGAAACTGAGAGGCAGGGACTCTTTTCTCTGGTGGGACTCAAAGAAATGGCATAAATCTGAGTCAGGGGAGGTTTTGGTTGGGTATGAGGAGAAGTGCCTTCTCCTGGGCACTGGAACAGGCTCCCCAGGGCCGGGCACTGAAACAGGCTCCCCAGGGCCGGGCACTGGAACAGGCTCCCCAGAGAAGTGGTGACAACGCCAAACCTGACAAAGTTCAAGAAATGTTTGGACAGTGTTTTCATACACAAGGTGTGACTCTTGGGATGTCCTCCCTAGAGCCTGGAACTGGTGTTGAGATTGCTGATGGGTCCTTTCCAACTCAGCATATGCTATGATTCTATGTTTCTGTAGTTTCCCCTTCCTCCTTCTTCCCCTCACTTTATATTTGAGCATGATGCCATATGGTCTGGAATACTCCTTTGGTCAGTTTAGGTCACCTGTCCCAGCTGTGTCTCCTGCCAACTTCCTTACCAGAGCAGCAGTGCAAAAAGCAGAAAGATTCTGTGTAAGCCCTGCTCAGCAAAACCAAAAAAATCTCTATGTTATCAACACTGTTTTCAGCACAGATCCAAACACATGGCCCCAGAGTAGCCACTGTGAACCAGGCAAAACCAGAAGGCAAGGGAAAGCTGGAAATTATTATCTTAACCATTGATGCCTCCTTGATACACTGATAGCTTTTGGAGTGAGGCATTTTGTTCTGTTCTCAGCTGATAGTATTACTATGCTCATCATTATCCATCCACTAAGCTTCTCCACTTGTTGATGTTAGTTCAACATCCTTTGCCCACTCCTCAAAAACTTGACAGCCTTTGCACTCAATAAAGGTCCGGTTACATGCAAAATAATATCCTGGACTTTTGTTTACAGCTGTGCTAGGTGTCCCTGTGATTCCTGAGTTACCAGTAGGTGGAAGGAATGCTCTTCATCTGCCACCAGTTGAACACCTTTCACATCCTATCCATACATACTTCTCTACAGTTCCAGGACATGCAGCATATGAGAATATCCTGGGAGATGCCTTCCTCTGTCACTGTGAGGGCTTTAATTTGGGTGTTGTTTTGAAGGGGGTGGGGAGTGGGACATTCCACTTTCATTCTGAGTTCGGGTACATATTGTTATCTGGTTCTATAAAAACGCCCTGCTGGCACCTTTTAGACCACTTGATATTTAGACCAATTCTTTGAGTTTCTTGCGCTATTTTTTTCCTAATTTTTTTGTAGTCCCCTTCTTGAAAGTAGGTATAAACTTCCTCAATTTATTTTGCCTACTTTCTTCTGCCACAATCCTAAAATTTATTTTGTGGTGTTTATTATATTACTATTCCACTAATATCTTTTGTACTGAATCCTGGGTGTGATTACCAGAGTCCAGATCAGAATGGCAGCTTTACCTGTGGGTTCCAAGACTAGTTCTAGAAAGCAGCCTCTCTGCATCTCTTGCTGGGAAGGCATTAGTCCAGTCCATGTGCGGCCAGCTAGAACGCTTACTGCTACTCTTACTAATATTGCAGCTTCCCTAATATCACTTAATATTTCCTGAGTATAATAGTCACCCTGCTTAGGGTGTTGATAGCTCAACTCTAATATGTTGTTTATGAATGCCACTTAAAAAGATTCTGAAGAGCTTCTTTTTTCCTGTAATATCCTTCATATACAGGACTACTCCTTACCCTGTAATCCCTATTGCATCACTCTTACAAAGTTGACAGTCTGATAATACTATAACACAATGATTATCTTCCTTTTAGCAGGTTTAAGAGACCTACTTTCTCAGAGATTTTTTATGGATGTCAAGCACTGTGGTTACACATCTTATTTTTTAGGTTTTAAATTTCAGTGAAAAGGACTCACAAGACCTCTCTCTTGTCTGCCACTTAATATTGTTCGTGCCAGTCAACGGCACTACAGTCTAATTTTGCCTATGTTATTTATTGCTATTGTGCTGTTTATTTCCCTCCTGATATTTTTGGATTTGTATTTAATATTGTTCTTTTACTATCCTTCAATCTATACACCTTGTTCCCTAAATTAAGGATATTACTATTTTTCTAGTGCAGCTGTCCCTACTTAAGTTTATAGATATAATTAGTAAATGCATTTGAAATAGTAAAATGTACATGGTACACTTGATTCATCCCTATCATAGGATTTTTCAGAAAAAAACTTAGTTCAGAAAGGCAATATTATGATCTACACTATTCTTATATTGAACAGTTCAATTTGATTGCATACTGTGATATGAAACTGCAGTGGATTATAAGACATTTACAATACAATTGGAAAATTGAACCAATAAAAGAATAAATATATTATTTTCCTCTGCACTCACACACACACAACCTTGTGCATACATTCTCAAAATTACAATGGCAATAAAACCAATTAATGTAAGAAAAAAAAGTCTTCCTCTTTTTTTTTTTTGTGCAAAATTGTAGGGTTATTAATATTCAGTTAATTTAATACCATGACTGGCTAAAGCTTTTTTTTTAATGACAGCAATAATACTACAAGTCTACTGATAAAAATTAAATTAGAAGTTAAAATCTCTCTAAACAACAAGCATAAGAAGCATATAGTTTTAAACTTATATGCCATGTGTTGTTAAAAAATTTAAAACATTATTGCAGGGAATAGCTAACAAATTGTTACTATTGTCTTCATAGTATTACATGGGAGAGGTCTTTAGCTGACTAGAAACTTTCAGCAGTGAATGCGCATGCATAAAATAAAGCAAAATGAAAATAGGCAAAGACTCTTCAATGTATAGAAATATAAATATTTTGATATAATGTATATATGCATAAGTGCAATGAAAGAAGAATGCGTTAGTTTTCTGTCAGAATAGATAATTAAAAATGTGATTTCATAGTTCCTCCATAATCCAGAAAAACAAAATCTAAAAATTATTCTTGAATTAAATAAAATGCCTGTAACTTATAAACAGATCCCTACTCTCCATTAAGTAAATATTTCTTTTCTGTCTAATAATAATTCACTCCAAAAACATAGGTTTCATAAGAAAAAAAAGTCTTTATGAGAAATAAATTTTATTACACTGGAATATTTTCTAACTCTTTCAGTTGACCACAGCCATTGTAGGGGAACTTGTGAAAGCAACGTCTTCACGATCAGACTATTTTTTAAATATGGGAGGTGTACACCCTTTTGTTGGAGATTGTATCTTATCTATAATAGCATTTTAGTGTTATATTTTGACAACTTATGTAACTATATTATAATACTGAAATAAATACTTTGTACAATTTTTGGTACTTTTTGAAATAAATACTCTGAGTACTTGTTTACTAACAACAGTGTGTAAAAGATGCAAAATGTCACCCAGCCTTTTTTTTTTAATTTCTCAGGAGCAAATGTAAGTGTAAATCCTCTTATTCAATAACAAGATCCTCTCAGGATCCTATACTGCAGAGAAAGAAAACTTACTCTAAGTAACTACATATAGCTAAAAAATTACTCTAGAAATGAGAGTGTAATAGGTATTCCACACACAGTCTGGGAAGGTTTGAATCAAATTAATATTAAACAATTTATTTTGCTTCCAACAGTTGTGTTTCTGAAGTCGAATTTCCCTGCTTTCCTGGAAATGTCAGTTAAGTTATATTCTCACCAAGTCCAGCGTGCTTAATGAATTCCTTGGGGAAGCCAGAATATCTGTAGCACAATTAACTTCCCATTCTTATGTAAATGAGGAGTTTCAGTGTCCCTGATGGAAGTCTGCTTTTGGCTACAGTTAGCAAATGTATGCCATTAAATGACACATGGAGCCTTGAGCTGAAATTTAGACTTCACTAATTTGTGCTGTGACATGTGCAAAGCTGCTTTAGAGGAACGTGAAACACAATTTTTTAAATGTACCTGATGAAATGGGGATTATTACCCCTGGCTAGACTGTAGTCAGCAGTCTGATTACCTTTGTTTTCCTTGGTCTTAACAGAATAAGCATACTGATACTCTCTTCACTCTTTTTATATTCCTTATAATGTTTTCAGTTGCATTTCTTTATTATAATTATCCAGTTGAGATTATTGATTTAAGATGGAAAGACTGCAATTTTAAACTGTATGTATGCATTTGTATTCATGCAATTAAGTTAATACTGAAAAGAGAAATAAATTCCAAGTCAGGAAGACAGGCTTCATGTAGCTTGTAAAGGAAAATAAAGACACATACATAAATTTAATCACTTGAGTGAGATAGAACAGTGAGAAAACAATATGCACAATGAACAGAGAATGTTACTGAATAGTTCAAGCTTTATTGTTTCTGGTAAAGTCCTTTGAGATCTCTGGATGAAAGATATTCTATAAATGCAAAGTATTATTTTCTCAGAGGAAAAAACTATATGTCAGCTCTAAAACATTGAAATACAATCAGATTCAAGCTGTAATCACAAAATGGGATCTGGCTGAGTATTTTGTATCTAACTTTTAGTTACCTAGGAAGATTCCTAAATCCAAGTTGGGTTCTAGCTTCCTATTTTCATCAAACTTGTCAATTGGGAAAATAAGGAAAAAGCAGAAACAAAATGTACAGAGACATGGACCTTAAAAAAAACCCAAACCAAAACAAATAAACCTTGTGGAGACAATGTCAAGACACAAACCCTGTTAGTTACATAATGTATACCCTACAAGCATCTCTTCTAGAAGTTCACCATGGACTTTGCAAGTAGAAAGACTGTAAACAAGGGGAGACTCTCACTGGAATTAATAAGATTGTACAGACGTATGAAAGGATGTGCAGGGGAAGAAGAAGAAAGGAACAATTGGTGGAGGTGAGTCAGAAAGTGCTATGGATGGGTCTGGTCGTGTATGAAATAAGGCCAATCCATACATGTCTGTCTGAACCCTCACTGCAGTCAGTCCTAAATTCTTATACCTTCTTATTAAATCTGAGTTCTCTACAGAGGTGCTGTTGAAGGCAGCACCTTGTCTGTGGCCGTCTGTGTAGCCACAGCTGTGACTGTGACAATGTCCTCTCACTGTTTCTGTGGGTCTCTGGGATACATGTTCAGGTTCATCAGTGTTTGAACCTGTAAATTGGAAACAGCACCCTCACCCTGGACAGAGATCCCAACACGGATCATTGGTACTGGAATGAGCCACAGTAGCCAGACAGGAGGGTTCTGGGTCAGGGAGGCTGGAGGAGTTTCACTTGAATCATACACAAAATGTCAAAAAACATTTTGTCTAAGTTACGCCTTGCTGTCTAGCTTTAGCAGTGCAATTCAAATTGAAATCTCTTTAGTTATCTCTAGTCAGTTTAAGTATTTCTGCTTTCATGAGAAAACATTTTCGGGGCAAGTCTTGTTCCATTTCTCTGCAAACACTCCAGCTTAGAAGTTTTTCCCTCTCAAGATTTTATGACGCTCACAATAAGCTCTCTTCTGAATAAATTTACACATTAGACCTGCTCAGATAACTGTAAGGGAAAAGGAAACCATGCCTGATTTTACATAATACTGTAGTGGATGGAATACTTCCTTGGGAAAGGAAATGCACACTTAGAAACAATTCTTCAGTTTGACAAATCACAAATCCTACTGTGAGGAGAATGTTCTAACCTACACTTTCTAAATGGGACTTAAATCTGATTCTTTTTCAACCCTTCTGAGAAATATAAGCTACTGCAATTTAATAGCATATAGATTTATTAAACCAGTCAGCAAGCAAAAGGCATGTCTCTAATCCAGAAATATCAGTGCTTTCCTAGCAGTGAGAAGGACTGTGATCATTCTTCCCTATGTAAAAAAAGAATGTGTCTGTCTCTAAATTTTAAATAAGACCCCATTTTTAAAAAATGTCATAAAGACTTCACCAAGTGAAGTGAATGCTCCAGTGTGAAGGAGCATTTTCTGAATACAGAGAATACAGAGAATCTCGTATTTTTAAGTATCTTTTTGCATCCCTTTGGAAAAACTACTGGAGATCAAAGTTTAAATAGTATACATCTTGTCATGTTTGGATCAGCATCTTGTGAACACAGCCAGAATTATTTATACTGTTAAGGCTGTTGCTTCCGGCTTAACATAAAACCAGAAGCAATTGACCAAAAAAAACCTCAAAACCTTGAGAAATTGCATCTGTGCATTAAGTTCCAGTGAAAAACTTTTTTTCTCCTTCTCTGTCTTTGTTTAATGATTCAGGATGTGTCAGATCAATCAAGGGGAAAGCAAAGAGAAACATACACAAAATATCCACACCACTACAAGAAGAGTAATACAGTAAATATATCTTAAGAGGTAGAGAAGAAATGATTCTTACCTAAAGAGATTAATGATGCCAAGGACAGATGGCAGTAAAAAACTCCAACCAGCCTTTATATACTCCACTACTAGATAAGACAATACATCCAAAACCTAGTCAACTTTTTGGATTCTAATATTTAAATATACACATGCTCATTGTAAATGTGCATGTACACACATAGTGAGCTACACTTAATTTTGAAAGTTAAAGAAGACATAGATAGGTACAACTTGGACCTGTCAAGTTCCATTCCCCTAAAAACCATGAGGCAATGGGTTTCTCTGCAAGAATTAAGAACTTTCCTGAACCTGACAGACACAACTACTAAAACAAAGCTACCTTTCCCTAATGATGTCATGGCATGCGGAAATGGCTTAAAACCTACACTTCCGATTTTTTTTTTTTTGTGTGTGTGGTAAAGGTTTAATAAGGTTTAATCTCCAGACAGAATTAATATATACAAAAAGTGAGCTCTAGATTGATATGCTTTGTTTCAGGAGGAATGTAGCTGGTATGAGACATAGCATAGAGTTGTAGAACTACTACTCATGAAAGCTTTAATTATGGCTGGTTTTGAGAGCAGAGAGTAACACTTCTATTTTCTGGTTTGAGCTGTAATTTTTAATAAGAAGTGATCTAACAAAAAGAGCTGATGGTTCAGGCTTTTATCCTCCATTTTTATGATTGTAGGATATCCTGTCAACTTTAGGAAAACTATTGGAAAGACATAAAAACAAGTATTAATCTTACAATTACAAAATATTCTTTCTTGAATATGGCTCTTGTTTATATGTGACATAAGTGCAGCTATTTGAATACTTAATAAAAATTGCAGCTGTTAATAATAAATAGCTGTTGCAGCTATCCAATTTTATCTTCTACTTTCTTCACACAGAGAAATTGTGTAAAATTTCCTAGCCTTGTAATATTTTGAATCCTTTGAATATTTTGTTGCTTCCACTTGTCTGAAAACAACCTTGTTTTAATACATAAACATATGTTGTTGAGATACAGTAAAGGAGAAATTCAGCAGGAAAGATTGAGGGTCAGCACATAGGTGTGAATAATAGTAACAACACCAAAGAAATTTCATTATCATATATTTTCCATGTACTGTTCCTTACAGTATTTATGCCGTTATTGCATGTTGAGTATCTCATGATAGAGCATGAGATCAAAAAAAACCACCTCTATCTTCTGCTTAAATTAATGAGAAAAAATAGCTTAGAAAAAAATAGTGTCACATGACAAAAGTTGAGCAATGAATGATGTCATTGATATATTTGAAGAAGCCTTCTTCTTACCCTTGACATCCTTAGCCAGATTAAATTCCAAATGGGCCTTGGCCTTCCTTTTTAGAAACTGAGCCTGTGCTTAGAATAATGCTTTAGTTTCTGCCTTAGCCTATGTGTCAGAAAGCATGAAATCTTCCTAGTGGCAAAAGAAATCATCAAGAAAAACAATGATTTTAACCCTGACATTACAGTTCTCCTGAGACAGGAGATAACAAGGCTTGGGGCACTGCTCTGAAGACAGCACTTTTATTTTTTTTTTTTACCAGTCACACTAATGAAGAATGCAAGTACAAGTCTGAAACGCAGCTAAGCATTGCTACACCTAATTTACTTTGTTGGTAGAAGCCTAAATTACTACTCCAGGCTCTAATCAGAGATCTTTTGAAGGATGCAGAGCCCAGCTATGGTTATTTAGTAATAATGTAGATGTCTATTCTATGCTTTCGAGATAATTTTTCCACTTGACAAGATTAGGATGAAGAATGATAATAAGGATGGGGCTGTGGAGAAGGGTGACCTGTATTTCCACAATACTGTGGCACTTGGGTGGAAATTAATTTAAGAGTCAAAGCCAATAAAAAGTTTGGGTTTTTGTTAAATTATTGCTTTTTAGTATTGGAATGCCCTCAAAATAAGCATTTAGACTCAAATTTCACATAAACTTTAATAAGGGATTGAGGACAGAATCATGCAGATTACTATTATAGAGAAATGCATTTATAGTACTTAAATTATGCCTAACATGAACTAAGTCTCGATAATTGAAGGATGAAGTCACTAACACACAGCACCCTCTCAAATTTTAAATGTAGTTAAAAATTAATTGCACAAATCCACAGTAAAGTGATTCTTTCAGTGTCCTACTTTTTTTTAGGCGAGATGTTTACCTGGCAATCTTTTAAGCAATATTTGAAGAAGTGTATAGTAGGTGAAAAATTTATAACTTTCCATTATCTAAAAAAAAATATTGCGATAAAACAATATGAATAATAAATTTATTTAAAATAGTAAGTAATCTCCCACTCTAAACTAGAATTAATACTTCCTCTACTGTATCACAAAAATAAATAAATAGCCTGAGTTCCTTATACTGTTCAAAGCAATGTGAATTATGTCTCATAAATATTTTAGGGGGATTTTAACTTCTTTCTGAAGCTATTAAATTTATATATTTATTTATTTATTTTCTATTTTGGTTTCTAGTTGAATTTCTCGAGAGTTTCTGCCATCAACAAAACGGACAAAAAACACACATAAAAGACAGTTTTGTTTAAAGCTGTAGGAATAAAAACTTGCATTGTGTCATGAAGGGCCTACATTTGTCAATTTCTTCTGTGTGAGCTGTTGCAGAAAGTATGTATATATTGGGACTGCACTTTGTTATCATATATTCTCATCAGCAGGATTAGATACTTACTTCATTAAGCATGGAAATGGATGGTGACAGCCTTGTATTTAGTTCAGTAAGATGAAGAAATAGAAATTATGAAAAGTATTTGGGTTTTTTGTTTGTGTGTGTTTTGTGTGTTTTTATTGTTGTTGATTTTCATGTGTTTGCAGGTTTTTTCCATGTTTTCATTCTTAAAGGGATATATGAAAGAGAAGAAAGGTGATTTTTTAAATCATATTGAATTATTTGTCACACTGGTAAAAATTCAAGATAAGGTACTATGCTCAATATGTATATTTAAAACTAAGAGTTGCTTTTATGTGTATTGTGTTCCATACATATAGTAATGAGGAGAATTAAAGTCTTGATATCCAGCATGGTAGTCAGCATCATCCTTTTAGCCATCTAGAACAACAGAATTATAATGAAAATATTTTTTCCATGTCAATATGGAATAACTAGAGTGGATAGGCAATGTTCTAAACATCTAACAAACGGTCATAATATTTTCTATTTTTCTGACATTGTTTATTTCTCTGACTTCGACTTTCACCTTCCAAAACTAAAGTGTTGAATAGCCAGAAAGACTTGACCCTTCAACAGCACCATGAATCTGTGTATTGTTGTGGAACTATATGAAAATGAAAAAGAATAAAAAATCAATCAGATACTTCTATCTCAATGATTTCTCATTGATGAGAAAGGAAACAGATGAAAGAAAACCGAAATGGAATAAAAAGGAGTAAAAGGTTTACATTATATGGATTAGGTTATTCTGGGAACAAAAATGAAATTTATCTATAAGAAAGTATACTGTTTACAGAGGAATTCCTGAAGTTCTTTGCGAACCTAACAAAGAAAATATTTTAATCTCTCACTCTACTCGCAGTAAATTTTGCAGAAATTATTTCTTGTATCTTGAAAAAAATAAAAAGAAATCTCAAAATTTCATGTAACTGCAATGTTCTGTTTATCTTCATATGCAGTAGATCAGCAGACTAGTACTACCTGCTCTTAAATCACACAAAAAAGCACAGAGGGAAATAGCTCACATGACAGAAATAAAGAGCTCAAGATGGGCACATACATGGGGTCATTAGCAAGTGATATTCTCAAATGCTGTGGTACTTTCTATTCCCAAGGTTTTTCCTTGTATTTCTCAGTTGTGCATTCTTCTGGAAAAGAAATGTCTTCCTATGTGCTGGCTTCAAAAAGCAGATCTTGAATGATCTGGCATTTATGGATAGTAGAGGGATGACAGAATAGAGAAGACCAGCTTCTCTTGACACTAAAAAGAATGATGAGACTAATACAACAGTTTTTGTCTACTCTCCTTCCATCAGATGAAAAACACACAATCTTAAAGCTCGATCAGTAAAGCCCATCTTTCATAAAAGAGCAAAGATTGAGGCTCAGATTTATACTTCGAGAACATTTCTTAATTAGTTTATCATCAGCTAATTTTGTGTAATGCAGTATAAATAATGAAGGTCAAAGGCTATGAACAACCATTCAGGGCAATTGTCAGTAGTAAAAAGAGTGAGAAATTAAAATGTGCAAACTGTTAGAAATAAAAACCTATAAAAAATGTCATGAAGTATATAAAAAGTGGACTGTGTTTCATCAGGTTGCAGGTACAATATACTGCACTACGTCAAATAAAATTGACACCTTATGAAAAACACACAAGCCTCTTTAAAAAAGAAAATGAGACCAACTCTGGATTATTCAGAAGAACTGTTATGCTGTAAGAAATTTCTACTGAAAGTATAAGATCTATAAAGATTTCACTTTATTGGTTTGTGCAATTGATAGCAAGTTATCAAAGGAAACTGAAGAGAAAATACTAGGGGGCTGCAAGACATATCTTCAAAATCCTGAGAGATATATTCCTTTTATGCTTAACTCATCTTAATGTCAGTGAGAGTTTTGTGCACAAGTAGAGAGAAAAGACACCTATGTATGCCAACAGTCATTTTCAGATGAGAAACAAAAAAAGGCAAAAGAATAAAAACCAGATTATTTAAATTTTAGAGAGCACTTCAAAAAGGATTGTACAGACCATGAATCAGAACATCTGTATAATTCTGATCAATATAAATAGAGATGACAGTAATTCCCTGTGCATTGACAGAAATCTAATCATTACTGCTACCAAAATACACCTGTTTCCATTCAAACAATAAAGACATTAAATGCATACAATAAATTTTAGGAACTGTGTAACTTTTATTTTTAGCCCTTCTCTATCTAGATGCAAAACCTACATTTCTTCAAGTTGTTTTTCAGTAGTAATTGTTCAGTTTGAAAGTATGTGTTCTCAGGATCATAAGAATCTAAGTTGTTAGATCCAAACTCTGTAAGAGTGTTTAATTATATTTCTGACAATAAAGGAGATAAAAAGCCAAAGCAACCAGGTAAGCAGAGAAAGATTCTAATTCAGTTTAGTTAGGAGGTGTTATTTAACCCTAAATTTGACCAGCCATTTTAAAGTTTCAAATAAATCTTTGTAGTTTTAAAAAACTTGGAAACATTTGCTATTTCTGGATTCTAGTCCTTTCTTTCTTTCTTTTTTTTTTTTATTAATCTTCTATTTGGTATTTCAGCAGTGTGTAGAGAGAATTAGTTTGCTGTTGCTTGCCATTAAGGGTTCATGTGTTATTCCCTCTTTTAAGATTAAAAGAACAACCTCACTTCTATGAAAGAAGGACAGGCTACAGGAAACACACAAACAATAATTTTCATTCCAAAATATTCCCTGGAGATCGCCATATAATGTTGTATGGCAAAGGCTATAAGAGAAAATACTTTGAAAATAATGCAACATGATTTGGAAAGTATGTCTACTCTAGCAGCAACAGCAGTAAACTTTTGTTATTGCACTTTTAGGTGAGTTGAAAGATGGTTTCAGATTGAGTAGTATCATTTCCTTTTTCTGAGTAATGGCTTCTCCAGCCCTCCACGAAAGAGTAAGGCTTCTTTGCCATCAAAACCAATAGTCAAGCTCTCTCATGCAGAAGTATCCAGAAGACCTTTTTACTCAGCCAATAACAAATGATTACTGTGCTTTATAAATAATATCAGTGCCTGGGCAATTTTCCCCTCTTTCCAAGTCTGTTGTGATGCCTGTTGTTCACATTAATTTCTTTCAGGAAAACACTTCCTCATCCATTTTTCTTCTTGCCTTACTTTCCAGTAATTTTCTGAGCTCTCCAGAAAGTGTAAATGCTACATCATTTTGGATCTTAGGACTGATATGAAAATAAGTGTGGAGCCAATGTTTCTTTCCAAAGAGCAATAATTTTGTGACTTATTTTAATGTCTTTTAAAAATTTATTTCTTTTAATTTTTCCCCTCTTGTTTTAAGACAAGAGACTACTACTATAGTCCAATGCTAGAAACTCCTTAGCCCTATGAAATTCCAAAATATGCACATTGCACAATGATGTGAAATAAATGCAAAGAGAAAATTAGTATTAATTTTGGCTATTCCGGAAATAAAATTACTCATCAGATTTGTTGTCATGTTGTTCAAAAATATAAATACAAGTGTTAATTGGAAAAAATATCAACCCTCCACTTAAAAAATTATATAAACTTTTCCAATCATATCAAGAAGGACATTTAAGATAATTTAAAAAAATGTATACCATAAAAATATTGTAGCAAAGACATTGTAGATGAATGGAAATCAGACTTTGTCCATAACATCTGAAGGACCATGATACATGCTCTATTTTTTATTCTTTGATCAAGTAACAAACAGAGATATATTACGTATTAAGTAAAATAATATTTGAAAACATACTTTCAACAAGATTGAAATGCATTAGTGTTCCTATTCTCCTTATGAACTCTTCTGTCTCTACTTTTCATTTCTGTAGAAACGAAGTTCTCGTCAATCTTTCCTTACAGTTAAGTTAAAATTTTCTGTAAAATTGCTTTCATCAAGTAATAAATAGGGATCAATGGGAAAATTTATAGAAGCTAAGGTTCCTGGTAATTGAGATTTCATGCCTAGGACACATGAATTGGTGAGGTTGATAGCATGTTCCATAAATTACTCTGGAAAACAAGCCATACATGGAGATGTATCTTTCGTCTTGTGCTGTGCAAAACAAAGGATACAGAAAATGAAATTTTTTTATAAGAACATAATTTATATCCTGATTTTTTAGTTGAGTTTTTATTTGCTTGTTTGTTTGCTTGCTTTCCAAGTGTAAAACTTCCCTTTAATGACACTTAACCGGAAATAGATTTTAATATAAAGCCTATACAAAATCTGTGTTGGCCAATATTTTTCTTTCTGTAAATTTCAGACCTGTACATTCTTACTCATATTAATTTAGAACCTTTCAATTATCTTACTTTTGAACTGATTTGATTTATATGGAGTTTGATGGCACTCATTGTGCTGGGGAATACTTTGTTTGCAAACAGTAAATATACTTCTGATGAAAATGAAATTTCAAGGTAAATAAATATCTCCTATGGATCATTACAGACATTATTAAAATTATGTGCCAAAATGATAAATAGAATTACAAGCTAATTTTATTTTAAGGAGAAAAAATCTAATTTGCAAGTGTACCAACAAGCAGAAGAAAAAATAAATCAGAAATTGGTTTCACCATTCTGTGTAAAACCACCAAACTTGAATATTAAAGAAACAGTCTGAAAAAGAAAAGTAAAGCATTCTGAACAGTTGGATTAATATAGAAGTCTCTAAGCATGGGGAATCTCTCTACAACAAATCGTTTTCTTGCTTTGCAAGCAGCTTTTACACATAAAAGTAGTATAGCAAGTAGGAAATATTTCAAACAGTTTGTCGTCTTTATATGTAATCATCCCTAAGAGCAATTCTGCTGGCCACAAATTTTTCTTTACCAAGGAAGCATTTTATTATCTTTTCTGGAGAGAAAACGTTGAGACTATTCTCTATTAGGTTATTCAAAACCTAGTAGAATGTTCTTTTGGCTGTAGTCTGTTCATTATCAATGTGAAGAACCATAAATATACCATAGGAAATATACACTTTAACTGAAAGCAATGGGAAGTACATTTTTGTATCTTACATTTCCCTGTTATGACTTAGAGCTCAAAATTATGTTGCAAAGAAATATAAAAGGGTTTTCCTGGTAAAGAAAACACAGTAAAGAAAAAAGGAGAAAAGGAGATGGAGAAATCATACTGTGGAGAGCTCTTCACAAAGGAATTCTAGAAGATACACAGGTGCCTTTTTCCCTTTGTCCCTTCACTCCTAATTCAAGATCACCTTTTATAAAAGTTGACCTAAGAGGTCAGGATGATCTACAGCAGTGTTACCATAAGGGCTTAAACCTTGTTTCCACTGATGGCAATAATATGGGCCACTGAGTGCAGAAATGTATTGCTTCTTATATTTGTATCAGTGTGTTAACATTTAAAGTTAAAGGAAGCTAATATTATTTAAAACCTGCTAAGTGTGCCTCTGTGTTTAAAACAGCAGCAAGTCCCTCTTTGGCTCCACAGCCACGCCCCTCTCACAGTTTTTGCATTCATCAGTTTGCAAATGACCAATCGGTTCCTGAAATTTATGCTGCACTGAGGGTGTGCCAAGGAAAGCAGATCAATTAATTAGGTCTCTTTACTTTTTGGCCTGAATGTGAAAACTCAGATGATAAGAGATAATAAGCAGAAGGTAGAAGTTTTCTGGAAATAGTAGGAGTGGCTTTGCACTTCATTTTGCAAAAAAAGAAGTTTGGTCCTGTGTGCTTCGGTATTAGAATAATTTTATTGAATTATCTGAAATTTAGGTAGGTGAGATTGGCCTTCCTACATATTACTGATTATTAATACCTATATATTAATAAAAGCAGTAGCAAGAGTATTTTCTTAGCTATACAGTTTGTGCTGTCTAAGGTCTGGGAAGGTCTCTCCACTCACCCTGCCTTCTAATCACTTTCTTATTCTCTCTCTCTTACTGACTCTCATGAGTTATGTATGTCACTCCATGTAGTTTCTAGGTCTGGCTGACTGTCATATTCACACCTAATAAGAAACTCAGCTGAAAACAGTTCATGAACTTTCATAGTGTAGAGTAAGATATCCAGGGATTTCTATATGCTCTGAAGTTTAAGCAGCAACTGGATTTTTGTCTGTCTGTGTGGTGTTTGCCAAAGCTGGCAGTCAAGCACGCACTCTGCCACTCACTCATTGTCCCTGCTCCAGTGGGATGAGGGAGAAAACAGCAAAAACAAGAGCATAAAAATTCATCATGGAAATCACTTACGAATTACTGACTTGCTTGGAAAATTTAACTTACTTCATTGCCAGTTAGCATAGACATTTAATTACTGACAGGATATTTAGAAAAAAAGCAGACAAATATTTAAACACTTAGGGAAAATACCTTTTCTTCCCATTTCCCATTCACTCCAGACACCTCTCCTTCCCCCTTTCAAATTTCCACTCCCTTGCCATCAATGAAGGTCAAGCTCATTCGCCTTGGTAAGGCAATGGGCTGAGGAAGAGATTGGGATCAGGCTGCAGCAATTACTTTCTCCTGCTCCTTATTGCTTTCTCTTTCTCTCTCTGCTCAGGCCTTCTGTTTCCTCTGCTGTGGGCCTATCCATGGGCCACAGTCCCTTCAGGAAGCATGATGCAGTGTGTGCTTATCTACAGGTCACAAGTCCCTTTGAGGAGTTTGCCTGTGGTAATGTGCTCATCCACTGGCTGCAGTTCCTTCAGGCCTGTTATCAGGTCTACAATGAAAGAATTCCTTCTGCTTGGTACCCTCTTCTACTTCCTTTTGGTGTTTAAATGCCTTAAAGATGTTTTTGCAAGCACCACCAACTCCATGGCAGGCTCAGATGTGTCCTTTAGCAACTCCCTCAGAGGTGGCAGAACAGGCTGTGTCTGGCATAGGGCAGCTCCTGGCCTCTTCTCTCAGGTGTCACCTGTGCAGATCCCACTTCACTGCTAAAACCATGGATTTATACCAACCACCATCAGCTCACTTAAAAGCTTTGAGAGTGTGTTTTGCAAGCTCATGAAAGCTCTGATATTATTGTGAAAGTTCTGTTACCCTTTTTATCCAGAATGATAAAAGTGAAAAGCAATGACGAAAAGGAATATGACTATTTTGAATTTCATGTGGAGTCAAACCGAGTTATTAATTCACATAAGTCCCCTGGTGTACCAGAGTAGAGGAACGCATCAGAAGAAAATTAAACTATATAGAAGGTAGAAAAGAGAAATGTCTGCTTGGGAGGAGCATAGAGACTCTGTCAGAGCATGCAAGGCTGGAGTTAACGAAGTGAAACTCACCTGATACTGAAAGTGGGAAGGATTGTGAAGTACAACAAGAGCTTCTGTAAGTACATTGTCAGCCAAAGGAGAATATGGAGAATACTCTAACTTGATGTGTTAGAGTATTGGGAAGAAAAATAAAATGTCTTTTTTGGCTGTTTTAAGTGATAATGATTGTCTTTGGCCATCCCAGGCTATCACTTCTTTAAATAGCACCTGTATGAACAAGTCATTAACCATAGCACAAGAAGAAAAATTTGGGAACCTCTCAAGATAATTGGACATACATGTGTCCATGGAACCAAATAATCAGATCCAGAGCTGCTGAAGGAGCTGACTGGTGACAGCGTGAGGCCATTTTCTACCATCTTTACAAGTGATGGAGGTCAGAGGAAGTAGTGAAAGACACAAATGTTTTGTTGATCTTTAATCAGGGTAAGAAGGAGGGACTGGGTAACTACAGGGCAGCCAGCTTAATACCAGCTCCTAGGAAGATCATGAAGCCATTGTAAAGTACATGAAGGACCAGGAGGTAATCTGGAACAGTCAGCAAGGGATTACAAATAGCAAATGATACCCTGTTAAACTGATTACCTTCTGCAATGAGACAAATCTCTACATGGAAAAAGCAAGTGCAGTGGCTGCTGTATACATAACTTTAGAGATTAAAGGTTTTTAACCTTTTAAACACAGTTCTCTCATGTCTACAAAAAATTGGAGAGATATGGACTTGAGTAGACAAGATGTAAATGGAAAATTTACTTGACTGCTGGTCTCAAAGGGAAGTGATTGGTGGTGAAAACCATCCAACTGGCAGGCCATTACAAGCAGTATGCCTCAGAGATCAATACAGAGGACTGTTTTACGTCTTTAATAACAACCAGCATGTCGGGATACAGTACAGTATCAGCAAGTTTGCCAAGAACACCAGTGGAAGCCCTGAGGTCTGCTATTCAGAAGAACCTCTACATGCAGGAGGAGTGGGCCAACAGGTGTCTCAAAAAGTTCAGTAAAGAAAAATACAAAATTTTACATCTGAGACCCAATACTTCCACGCAAGAAAATAAGCTGAAGGACAACTAAATAGAAAACATCTTTCTAGAAAAGGATCTGGGGTCTTGATAAGCAGCATGTGGAACTTGAGTCAGCTGGATGGTCTCTTAGCAAAAAAAAAAAAAAAAGGCCAATTCCCTGTTGGACTGTGCTTTATTGTGACAGTACAGTCAGCAGGTAAAGGGTAAAGATTCTCTCCTTCTATTTGGCACTTGTTAGGCAATATCTACAGTATTGTGCCTAGTGTAGAGAACTTCAGTACAAGACAGGAATAAACTCAAGCAAGTTCAGCCAACCTTGACCAAGGCTGATTGAGGACAGATTGAGAGAATACTATCCTTGAAAAGAAAAGTTTAGGGGGAAAATATTATTCCTTTCTTTACACACCTATTGGGTAGTTGTAGAAAATATGGAGCCAGACTGTTTATGGAGGCTCATGTTGGAAAGATGGGACTCTTTGGGAAAAAGCTAGAACATAGGGAATTCCAACCAAATATTTTTTTAAAAAATCAAAGAAGTGGCATGAGCTGGTCAAACACTTCCAGAGTTTTCCCGGGAAAGTTATGGAATCTCCATCCTTGAATTTATTCAAAACTGAGCAGAAGGACTCCTTATCAATTTAATCTAACTATCCAACAGTAAGAAAGACAATGCAAAAAGTCCCTTCAGAGACCTCTTCCATTTCCATGATGTTATGATTATGTCTTCCACAGCATTTTACTTCAAATCTTTAAAAAAGTGCAAAAGCTCGAGATTCAACTGTTGCATGAGCTTGAGATTCTGCTATTACATCAGTGGAGACACCTGCTGCAGTGCTTTATTAGTTTCTTTAAGTTGTTGGGTTTTGGTTTTTTTCTCCTGATGGAATCAATGAAAATATTTTAGAATTATGTATCTAGAGACAATAAAATGAGAGTTGTTTACAATTCAGGTCAAAGGAAATAATTTAAGCTCTATGAAAATCCGTTGGAAACTCAGTTTCTTTATATCATAAAATTTAGTGTGTGGGGGAATGTGTCAGTGATATAGATACAGCTAAATTTGTTCAAACACCACCATTATTTATTTTCTCTATGCAACTGTAGGGAATGCAAATCCATATAAACAGCTATTGGTTGCTCAGTTCTGCTGGTTACAATCTCTACACCTCTCTCTTTTGTCCTGATTGATTTGACTCCATGGGTCACAGTGAGGGAAAGAAAGCCAGTGAAGCAATAATGCACAGGCTGTTATGGGTCAATGGTAAGAGTTTGTATACAAACTATAGAAAGGGTGTTGCAGTGTCTTTTATCAGTCTATTGTCAAGACTTCTGTTGGAATAGAAAAAAATGAAAGCAACATTTTTTCTCTGTTAGAAAACTTTGTCCAAGAGCAGAAGTGGCTCTCACAAACACTATGCTGAGGATCTTAGGTTATATACTGAAAATAGAAAAATTTAATGCTCCCACCCTATTGTCACGGTATTTTGCAAATCCTGCTGGTGCTATTTCGTTTGTGTCTCAGTTAAATTTGAGCCAACTGTATTTAATTTGTATGCTTATATTTCTTGAAAGGAACATATAGCAGGGTGGTTTTGATATGCATTACATCCACCCTGTTTCATTACTTCTCTCAGTAATCTGGGGTGAAGAGACAGAATGATCAATCTTTGTGATCTCAACACTGGTTTCAATCATATTGCATTAGCTTCTACCCTTTCCAAAACATCTGAAGGAGGCTAAGAAAACAAGCAAATCAAAATGTACATATGTTTTGAAGTTCACATGATGGTTCCTGACTTTTCATACAAACAGCAGACCACTACAGTTTATATAAACAGTTTTACAAGACTGTATCAATTTTAGAAAAAGGTCTGAAACAGCAATTTTCCTCATAGTAAAATTTCTTGTCTTGCTCCATAGGAAACCACTAATGTGTCTTTGGGTACAGATTTAGGTCAAAAATCTGAGTAATTTTAAATTGCTACAAAGCCCCCACAAATATCTATAGCGCCAAGATACCACTCACAGTCTTAAAAATTTTTATGCTTTAAATTAGAAGGAAGATGTAAATCTTATGTAACTTGTAGACCTTTTTATCCTTTTTGAGATTCAACACTGCTATCAGAAAAATGACATAATCACAGACGCACACATCACTATCAATTATTTCCATAAAGAATTAAAATAAATTGGAATGCAAAAAAATTGATACTTGAAGCAGATCTTTAGCTCAATTAGATCAGTAGCTGTGTACCATAGCCCAACAACATAAGAATTTACATCCCTATACTTGGAATTCATAGGCAAATATAGATATTTTCTAAAGAAGAAAGGTTTCCTAGAAGTGCAAGCTTCTCTCTTTTCTCTTTGGGTTCATAAGCTACTTCTGAAGAATCATACTGAGGTTACCAGGAGCCTTAATAGTCAGATGTGAAGAAATGCACTCAAAGGTAGGTCGTTGATCAAATGCTCTTCATTCTTCAACTTATCCTGAAGGGGACATTTTATCATCTATTCCAAACATCATATTCACAAAAGAAAACAATGTTGTTGGATAACTTTCAAATAAAATCCCCAAAGGAAATTATGTGTACATTGAGATCTATCTTCTATTCTCTGAAAGTTATATTCTTGCTGTTATGTTCATGGTTGGTTAATCTATCCAATTAAATAATGAAATATAATGAAAATGTCCTTTTCTTCTACTAAAAAAAATTGTATTCATGGTTCAAACAATAAGAAATCCAATTGTTTTCGTTTGTCTTGCTTTTTTTTCACTGACTTATATGTGATCATATTTGTCCACGGTAGCATAATTAAACATGCATAATTGTTTCTCTCAGGAAGACATTTTTATAATATTAACATCACAAATATGAGTGAATCCTTAGGAGACAGAGGAAGTAGAGACAGAGGAGTTATTGTGTGTTCATACCTTGTCCCTCTAATATTGTCACATTTCTGAGGGAAAAAATGAGAGGTATCTGAGCCTCTCTGATTACTTCAGTTCTAACTTGCCAGCTGCATCTGGTCTGTCCCAATATAGCAAACACAAGCAGAGTCAATTCAAGAAAATTCCAGATCTGCTAATCCAAATCTTCATTCAAGAGTTTTTGAGATGTACTTGCCCTCATCTGTCAAGTTCAGATTTCTCCTTTACTTGGTTGGTTTTATGTCATCAGGTTCCTAGTTGAGGTTACATCAGATTATAGTAAGACTTCTCAGAAAAGTGAGAAATAAATAAATAAATAAATATATATATATATATATATATGAAAAGGTAAAAATTATTTTCCCCAGTTTTGGTCCCCATGCAGAATTAAAACATTTGTAATCTACATTAATTTCTTTGAATATATCAAATAATTTATATTATGTGCATTTGTAAATAAAATTCCACTTGATGTTCACAGCAGTAAAGCTTTTGAGAAGATGCCTGAACATCTTGGGAATGATTAATCTTGAAATTTAGCTGTATAAGTGTTCCAGTATGAATTAGAGAGTAATTAGAGCTAATAGCAAGACAATTCAGTTACCCAACACAGATCAATTTGTTCAGTGTTATTTGAGGTCAGGATCTCCTGTTTGTGTTCCAGCAGCCACACATTCTCCACTGGCCCTGTTTTTTATCTACCAGCCCTGTTTGGGTCACTTTACTGTGTTTAGACATTTCCAATGACATTTGTGTGGCATTGATAAATACAGTTGCAAATATAGCCAGTAATGTTTGTTTCATGAGTCATTTAACTAAGTGTAGGTGTCCCTTACCTAAATTAATAGCTCCTTGGTCTTTGCTTACTCTACAGATTAGATTGGATCCAACTGCCCACACACTCTTAATGTTCTTCACAGGAGTTTGTATGGTGCTATTTTTGGATCTGGGATGAAAACAGGATTGGTAGACACACAGGCTCTTTACTTTTTCCTGGGCGGTGTTTACACAACATTGTCTTTCTGCCTCTCTCTCCACCCCACCAGTGGAGAGCCTGGGGTTACACAAGAAGCTGGGAGGGAATGCAGCCAGGACAGCTGACTCCAGCTGATCAAAGGAATATTTCAGACCATATGGTGTCATAAGTCTGGGGAAAGAAGGACAAAAGGTAGAGCATTCATAGAGATGGTATTTGTCTTCCCAAGTAACTTTAAGAGTGATGGGGCCCTGCTTTCCTGGAGATGGCTGAACACCTTCCTGCCCACAGGAACTGTTGAATTAATTCCTTGTTTTGCTTTGCTGGTGTGCACAGCTTTTGTTTTACCTGTCAAACTGCCTTGACTCCTACCCGTAAGTTTTCTCAATTTTACTCTGATTCTTTGCCCCATCCCAAAAGCTAGTGGCAATGAGGATCTGAGCAGCCTGCTGGTGTAAAACAACACATTCTTCTGACTTTTTTCAGTTCTGTACATTGTAACACCAATAATTTCAAGTTTTGTTCATACATCATATCTTGTACATTTGTAATATTCTTATCATCTCTCCTTGAAGCTTCTGTGAGCTGGTCTATACCATTACTAAAGTGACATTGAGCTTCACATTGAAATTTATCTCAAAATCAAGTCTTCAAAGATATCCAGGACCTTTGTATCGCTGTGATTTTTTTTGATTTTAGGGTTTTGTTTTTTGTTTTTTTTTTTTGTTTTTTTTTTTTTTTTTTTTTTTTTTTTTTAATTTTTTTATTTTTTTTTTTGTTTGTTTGGTTTTTTTACTTTATATGTTTCTATACATTTTTAATATCCTCTTGTGATCTTTTGAATATCCTGGTATGATCTGTAGGATTTTTCAGGAATCAGTTAGGACTGGTAGTCTGGTAAGTGTTTAAGTCTGTATTAGAGTTTGGTTTTGACCATGCAAATGGGCCTTCCATCCTCTTTTTGCTGGCAGTATTAAAGTAAAGCTAGCTTAAGAGGTGTAAGGGTGTAAGAAAAGACACTGACAGTTTAAAAGGCAACACAAGATTATTCAAATTACAGAAAGTAGTGCTCTGTGTCTGCTGGATATAGAACAGGGAAAAAATAACTTTCATGATGATGTATATTGGTTTCACTTTTTTTTTTTGCACCCTAGGATGAAGGAAATGTGTAATTATTGAAGCAGGTTTGGGTGCTTCTTTCACCTTCACAGCCCTCTATTCCTTCTGTCATTACCCTCTTGAGCTTTCATTTCTCAAAACCAGAGATGTTTCAGAAATGAACAAAGTATTGTATTTTAATCTGAAGTGCTTCCATGCTGAAATACTGGGTGATATAACAGAATTTCGATACTACTTTGTACTGAAACAAGTCCCTGTTTCACATTTTAAAGGAGCCACAGTACTGAAGAGTGTATATCCATATTAGTATATCTGAAGAGTGTAGATCTATATTAGCTTAAGGAATTGATGCTCTGTCTCTTAAATCTTTTTCTGACACCACCTTTTTCTATTTAACTTTTTGTACTGATCTGTGCTGTGCCATCGAACTTAATTTTCTGATGTCACGTTGCTCATAGATCAAATAATGGCTGTACATTTCAAACATTAGGGAAGAGAAGAAGAGAAGAGAAGAGAAGAGAAGAGAAGAGAAGAGAAGAGAAGAGAAGAGAAGAGAAGAGAAGAGAAGAGAAGTAAGAAAAGAAAAGAAAAGAAAAGAAAAGAAAAGAAAAGAATTTTTCCCCCCTTTAAAGCTTTCAACATTTTCCTGATAACTAATATTAAAAAAGAAAAAAAAAGGAAATTAAAAAAATGAAGACAGTAACATCTTTCTTCCACATGTATGTGTGAAAAATTAATTAAATTCCATCTGAAATAACACTATTGCTTAAATTTTTTTGTTAGAATATTATAGAAATAAAAGAATATTTCTAATTTGTCATACGTTGTGGCAACTTGTTGCTCTAGTGTTTTTAATTTTCATTTCCCCCCAACCATGGGACAGTTATCATTCACATGATTTTTTACCAGGCTTTAATGTTTATGCAAAATAATATGATTTTATTTTAACTCTCTGCTGTCTTTATTAATTTCTTTCTATGTTGAAATATAGTTTTTAGTAACTTTCTAGGATCTCCAGCTCATCTGAATTAGGCCTGATCTGTGTAACTTCTCAACCTGCTGCTCCCAGGGATCTGGGGTGCTGGTGACAGGGCAGTCTGTCCCCACGGTCTCTTACAGCAGGGCATGGAACAGGACCTGTTCCACAGCACTGAGTGGGGCAGCTTGGTGGTACCAGGGCAGCCCCAGCTCCAGGCACCAGGCACCTCCATGGGGAGGTGGGACTGGCAGGGCTGGCCCTGCTGTGGCATCACAGGGACAGGGGGTGTTTGTTGTCTCAGGAGTTTGACGTGGGGTCCTGAACCATGCACAGCTTGGGAAAAGGCCCAAGGGAGGCTGAACAGGGACAGTAAAGATGATAATGACTCCAGGGCCCCAATACTTATAAATTCATCTCAAACAATAAGCAATTTCCACCCTCCCTTTCCCTCTGCAACTTCATTCTCTGGCAATTAAATGTATTGAAGAAACCTCAAAAAAATATATTGATGTTAGTTAAACAGGAGCCCCTTAAACACACAAAACTGCTTTTCTTAACTCATGTTCCATATTCTTGCATGTTAAGAAGTTAAAAATTCTCATTTATGCTTTAAGTTTTGCCAAAATTCGCATTTTCTCACTTTTTTTGGCAGGGTGCAGGCAGGTGTATGTAATATTTGCTTTCTTGTCAACATTCTACATTTTCATTTTGTGATTTGAAAGAGAAAGGGAGGAAAAGGTTTGTATTCTGAACATCATAAGAAATTCAATAAGGCTAAACTTAAAATATATCTCAAATATTTCTTTTTCCTTTATTCTGAAAATATTCTGGGGGTCTATTGCTCTGGTAAAATAGAAATAAAATATACCTTGGGCATTTTGCCCCCACAGTCACTGTTTCCATTTAAATTATCAGAGTTGTCATTAAAAACTTTTATTGGAAGATTTTCATAACAGTGTCCTCTACTGCTATTCACAAGACATGCTTACAAGAAGTCTTGTTAGTTAACTCATGCCAACTCCACTCATGACATTGTACTTAAAGAGCAGGAGATGACACTCTTGAAATTCACTTTTCTATTAGACTAAATTAGAAATTCAGCCTTTATGACAGATGTCATCCAATCCTCCTGTAACTGAAAAATATGGAACTAAAATGTAACAGAATACTGAAGGCTTCACAGCTCTCCCAATTAGATATAAGGCCTCATTTTCACAGTTTATTTTACCATTAAGCAGTATATTTCTGTGCTCTTTTACCAATTTTCTGTTATTGACTTTGTCTGCTCCTGAACTCTGTATGTGTGACAGATAAACTGAAAACATTCTTCTGATCTTCTCTCTCAGTTTGTTCACTACCACAACCTCCAGGAAACAACATTCTTTCAAAGCTGCTTCAATATTTCTCATACTATGATTTTTTCCCGTGTTACCAAAGATATATGGAACATAGATTTTTAGAGTTCTCTAAAGATGTGGAGACAACTGCTAGAAGTAGAAAATTTTATTTCTTCTTTTTTAATTTTTTTATGTATTAAAAATTTATTCAGAATCCACTAGTCTTCACTCAGTATTGAAATCCAATCTCTTTAAAATTATTTCATTTATACATAATACTTAATTTTTTCTTGAGATCCCAATGTAAATGTTCGATCTGTCAAGATGTAAACTTCTTCAGATTTCAAATGTTTTCGCCACTGTCTTTGTATACCAGCACACCTTTATTTATTCACATAGTTTTCCCCTTTTTGCTTTCATTTAAATCTCACCCTGTCATTCACTTTTCCAGTCTTCTTTCTGAAGGGTGCTCTCAATGTTATTTTCGGCTTCAGGTGTCAACCATCATTTCTTATCCGCTGCTCTTCCAAAGTTAGAGCAGTCCATTCTCCTGTTGGAGATCTTTAGCTGTTGTTTTTGTTGTTGTAAGCTGTTCAGTCTTTTTTTCTCACTCTATTTTAGTCTGTGACATAAACATAGAATCTATGTCATGTTTGTCTCTCTCAGTGGGATATTGAGAGATACATATGCGTTAGAGTGAAACAATTTTAGAACCCTTAGAAAGTCACTCTTTATAAAAGTAGTAAAGAGGATTAATGTTTCTTTTGACAAAGATATTTGTAAGCAACATATCTGCTGTTAAACTACTAAGTGTTTTTTATTTATTTTCTCTGCCAACAACATCCCAAAGCATTTAATTTACAATTGTCTTTACCATCATATTGCTCAATTATGTTGATGCCTTAAGAGACTACCTAAAACAGAGGCTAGACCATGTTAAAGGAATAAAGTAGGTATTAATTAAAAAGACTTTCAGAGAATACACCTCGGGCAGTACAAGAGTCTGGCTGTGGCTCTCCCCAGGATGGACTCTGAGTCACGAGTTTTCACACTTTTATAAGTCTTGGTCCATTTACATATTGGAGTTTATTGTCAAATTACAGCTTCAGGCTATGAAGTCCCATCCTGCCAGTTTGTCTCCTCAATTCCCTGTTGTTTACATTTTCTGGGCCTGAACCTGAAACATTGTCCTTGGTTCTCAGGCTGGAAAAGGACTGTTTAGTCCAACTGAACTGTGAAGAGAACTTGCTAACACTTTATATGAAGTTCAGAGTTATATACTAATGCACTACAGGATCTGGAAAATATGGAAGCTAAAACTTAAGGCATCAATGTGATTATTTCTGCTTACTTTCTGTGATCACATTATAAGCTGAAATGAGCTTCCCTTTGCCCTTACCTAAGAATTAAGTAAACTTTAAATTAAACAATTATTTTAAGCTTGTTTCCAAGAAAATATGTAATTTTGCTTTAGATACAGCAACTAAAAGCTGGAAAATATGCAGTGTTTTGTGACTGTTAGTACATTTTGATTCTTACTTGAATAAATTACTCTGTTATATGTGAAGCAAATATATGGCAATACTTTTTCAATGACTAGAGACTGGTATTTTAATAATAGCTTGGCAATATAATGACAGTTCTTTTTGTTTAAAAGTTGATCAAAATGCACTGCTCTTAAAGGAAATGCACTAATGTGTGAAGCCATCTTTTCAAGAAATTAACTAGACTTTTTGATATAAAAAGATCTTTTGAATGTCAAGAATTATTAATAGTCAAATTTAAGACTTAAATGGCAAATTAATATCTTCATAAATCAATATGAAATCTGCTGTAAAACCAATTTTTTCATGCATTTTTCTTACTCAACCTTAAACTTATGTCTATTTAAACTTATGTGGATTTTGAGACAAGTTCATGGCAAATGAATAACACCACCTCTTGTGTAACGAACCTACTTTTAGTCATTTGCTATATATCCATTTAAACACATAAATATGCATTTTACACACAAGCAGATACTGTGTAGTACCAAACAAAAGACCTTAAGCATTTCCAAATCAATGCAACTTGTATTAAAAAGCACCAAAATAACTTTAAACTGCTCTTCAAAATCCAACATTGAAATGTGATGAAAGCAAACCCTGCTTATACAATCCATTATGGCATGCATGCTGAGCCTTGCACTACACATAATACTTTCAGAAATTCCTATTATCTAAATATATGGGCTATTTAGTTTTTTATCATTTCACATATGAGCTTTTTTTGAGGGGGAGTTGGAAGTTTGATTGAAGAACACATATCAAATGCTGAACAGTGGGAAAAGAAACTAGTTTAAATTCTGCTGTTCTTTGCAGAAAAAAAAGGATTACTCTATTTCAACTTTTCCAGTTCTCTGTAGAAGCAATTATAGAATGCAAATATTTGTAAATCATATATATTTACAAACTTCAATATTGTTTTCAAAAACCAAAGTTATATTAAAAAAATCAATATACCTTTCTTATTTTCAGTGTGCAGTTGCTCAAACAAAAGGAGATAAAAGTCTAGAAGCATCATTTACTTCTTATAAACTGCTTTTTCATTTCTACCTGAAAATTATTTTTAAGTGCTGTTTCGGGATGATTTCAGCAGTTTTGTCCTAACACATCCAGAGGCCTATTTCTTTCTGGGCTTTGTCTTTATATAGAGATGTATTACCTCTACTAAGTATATTACATATAAATTTTGTGGCCAAATTCGATCATGATTTTCATTCTATGTAATCATAGATATGTTAGTGAAAGGATGTAAATAATAGTGTATTATTTGATATTGGGGTTTGTGAAGTCTTTGGATTTCTATAACCTTAAAATATCTGTAAAAACCCATTAGAGTATTCTAAAAAAATTATAAAATAAAAATTGTTTGCACAAATGTGTTATATACACATAACATAGTAAATAGCAAAAAACCTATAGCTGAATTCCATCTTCAGTAGCCAGTCAAGGTCAATAGACAGCTTGATACTGCAGGGGTGATTTGTATCAGCTGAAAATCAACCCTAGTTCTCCTTAATAAAAAACTTACATATACATAGAATTTACAGTTGGCATTTTCTTATTCACTCCTTCAACCCCAAAGCGCTTGTGGTGTTGATTATTTCTATCATTGGATCAACACTCTGCTTAGTCTTGTCAGGGAGATGGAAAGGTCATTTTTGGACGCCTAAGGAATCTGATTCTAGAAGTATTACAAAAATAGAATATACAAACTGCAAAATGACAATAACAGGCACCATGGAAAGATAGCAACCACAAAAGCAAAACTCCTAAAGTAGAAATACCTTTGCAAAAGCAAAAATTCTTAATTTTTCAATGTTTCTAAAAACATGGAAAACAGTCCTTCATAATGCAGCTTAGAAGTTTATATAATTCAGAAAATAAACATAATCACAGCAAAACAGATATACTTAGTTAAATTGATAGTAATGTAATTACTATTACTTGTGTCTTTAATGTGGAGGTGACATGGTATTTAGGTATCACTGAGGTAACTTCAAAAATTTCTCATTGATTTAGATGGACTTTTTATTATTCTTCCTTGCTGGAAAATTACTAGCACAATGCAATAGATAACCTTAATTTTAGTGCTGTGTGGCAATGCACAAGCAGTGTGATGAAAGATGGACTTCTCCCTGTGATGACATTCATGGGAACATTAATTTCTATCATGTTGTTTTATAATTGTTTACCTGTGTTGACTACATTAGCTGAGGAATGACAAAAAAAATCAAAAATCATCTGTCTTCATTGGAATATTTAGAAAATGGTTTCAGTTTTAGTGTTTCAATGGAACTATATATGAAAACATAATTGTAGATGCCTATCACACATAAAGTCACCTTCAACTTGTAGAAAATTAAATTGCCATACTTTAAACTGTAGAAACTTAGAATATGTGATGAGAAGATGGTTTCAGTATAGCAGGAATAGACCCACTTTTATCCATAATTTATTTCATACAGCAGAACAGTTTCACACAAATAGACAATAAGAGTCTCTTGGCACACTGCTGTCTCATGTTGACCAGCACTCGCCGTTTTTCAACTGTATGGGGTTATTGTCACTGAAGGGCAGGACTCTGCACTTGACCTTGTTGAACCTCTTGCAACTGGCTTCAGCCCATCCAGCCAGCCTATCCAGATCTCTCTGGAGATTCTTCCTACCCTCTGGATAAAGGAAACATAATCTATTTGAGCTGCAAATGAAGCAGGTAAGAAGAACCAAGGTAATTGTGCCTGCTGTCAACAACGAGGGAATAGAACTCTGCTGCCTTTGACAGAGGACCCTCTCTCAATGTCCTCTTAAGCCAGATATGTCTCACACTTTTTGCTTGATGGCAGTGGGAATCGATGAATAAAACCTACAATGAAGTGAAGGTGCTTCTGCAATAGCTGTGCATGAAGGAGCAAACCTAATGTGTAAGGCCCACTCCTGCCAAATTTGGTGTTCCCTGCATACTTACCCAGGATGCACTTGATCTTCTCACCCAAGTCATTGATAAAGATATCAAGCAGATCTGGGCTTAGGGAACTGAGACTTTGGGAACCTCACTAGTGACTGACCACCAACTGGATATGTTGGATCTCTTCCATTACAATAATTTTCAAGTCTGAAAACACCAAGTTGAAGAAAACAATTCAAAATATATCAGGAATTTATTTTAACTGTAATATAGAACTTTTACTGCTTCAGATTCTGACTCTCAGTTTTGAATTGTAACTCCAACTTCATTGTATATTTCCTAAAATTATCAAGTAATGTAACATGGAAGTTTTTTAGTATAGACTTGCTGAAAATTTCAAAGAAAAATACAAAAGGAATCAGTTTCTCTACAAAATTTAATTCTTCTATCAGTTTCCAGGTTTTTTTAACATAAATATCAAGAACAAAATCTTTTGCACATTCTTTTCTACATATTTTAGATCATAGACAGAGCACATAGGAGTGACCTTCACGGATAGAACATTTGGCCTGGGTTTGGTTCTCTTTTTTTAAGGTGAAGGTTGGGATTTTTTTGTGATTCATATAACCTTCATTCACAGACAGGTAAGTACTGGATTTTATAAAGAAGTTAAGAAACCAGGCATTTGGATTAGTGGTGTTTGCTAGCATTCATACTCAATAATTGAGGTCACAGGGATTATAAACTCTAATGTGTCAAATTGAATTCACCAGCAACACATCTAAAATCCTTTAATTATCTGCTTTGGGGGCAATGGATTAACTAAAGCCTGTCAGAAACAGAGAGATCCTGTTTACTTTTTATGTTTGTTGTTTTTTTTAAGTAGGTACCAATAATTATTTAACCAATAAACATTAAAAAATATATAACCTAAATCCTCTCTCTTTCTTAACAGATTTTACGTTATCATTTAATAATAACCACTGTGTATTTGCATCCTCTTTTACACAGCAGATAACAAGTGAAGTAAATTATAGGTCTTTGTCACTTTCAACCATTTATCACAGAGAATCATATTAGACATAAGAACTTAAAATGTCTATTGGTTTGATCATAAAATGATAACTAAAAAGACTGATGTGGAAAGAAAGATATATGAGTAGTTACAGCGTTTGCCATTTTTTTTCCTTCTTATCTGATTATTTTCTCAAAGTTTCTTTCTGTTTTCAGTCACTAGAAGTCAGGCATAGTTCTTATTTTCTTCATTTTCTTCAGACCAAATGTTTCACATTCATCAATTAGATGCTTTCCAAAATGTCTCAAATTCTTAATGGTAAACTTCATTAGTATTGAAATTTTAGTTGGTTGGAAGTTTTGCCTCAGATTCTTTCATAATCTTGTTTGTAATCTGACCTTATAAAGCTGTAGGTGCATTTTCAGCCAGTATTGTCTTATAAACTATATATTTAATACAGCATATTATGTAATTCTGTATATTTTATACAATATACAATCTATTAATATATTTAAGTATATATTTTAATAAAATAAAGAAGCATTAACTTCTTCAGAAAATGTTCTGTTGTTAATTTCCTCCATAATACTAAACATCACAAATGCTAAATAAGAAGCCTTCCTTCCCATCATCAATTAGAATATTACTGGACATAATTTCTGGTTCTAGATTTATATTTAAAAATGTAATTTTCTAAAAAAGTCTTTGTTTTATAAGATCTTTCATATTTGATTTCTCAGCAAAAGACCATAAGAGGAGGAATGTTTAGTTAGCTTTTAGTCTGTGCTTCAAGTTTTCCATTGTTTTTACTAGGCGATTCAGGAGACTTTTGATTCAAGTCCTGTAACTGTGGTGAATATTTAATATGTCAATAGGCGTCATACTTTAGAGGAAGAAGCTCATGAGATGGTATGGGAAAGAAGAAAGTTAACTCATTTACCCATTCACTCAGGTTTTCAAAGCCACTATACAAGGAAATAAACAAAAAAAAAATGCATGCAAATATAGATACTGGGTGAGAGGCAGCAGAGATTAAAAGGTAATGATGGAAAGATAAAGACCTGAGAGAAAAATGATATCCTTTGCTACACAATTTCAAGGGTTCTTTACTTTGTTTCCTTCTTGTGCCCTGGTGCAGTATCTACTTTTCAGAGATCCATTTAAAACAATAGAAGATAGGTATTTCAGTTACTATTTCTTTATTCTTGAAAGAATAAAATGAAACAATGACATAAGTTCAGTAAATATTTTTCTCATTGCAAAGCGAACCATTGTAATATTTTAATTTTCATTTTTTTCTTTATACTTTTTTCCAGTGTTTCAAGTACTTCGACAAAATGAACTAATATGAGATATTTATAGATTAAGGATTGTCCTTCCTCACTGCTGTTTGACATTGCTTTACTATAACAATAATTGCTTCATTATTTAATGAAAAACAATGTCACATTTCGGTGGCAAAGCTTCATCTTCTCAAGACTTTATTACACAATTGAAAGGTTTGATTACTGTTGATTGGATTTTGTCTGAGGACATAGTCACTTCCACATGACGCTGGATTTAACAGTCACTTTTTCCAATCTTGGGTAAATCAAAATCTCTTTGTCCATCCTTTACATAATCCTTTCTGCAACTGTTGAAAAAAAAAAAAAAAAGAGAGAGAGAAACAAATCCATTAAAGATATCAGTCTTTTTCAGTTAGCATTACAGAAGTGTGTTGCATCTCCTAAGAAAATCTGACTATGCAACTGGAATAACATTTTACAGCCCCAGTGTTTGAGTGAGTCTCTATCATATGGATAGCCTTATATAATTAGGTTTGCTGCTTCTCTCACTACTATTGCAGAAGCACCTTCACTTCATTGTAGATTTCACTCATTGATTCCCACTGCCATCAAGCAAAAAGTAACTATGTGCAAGACACGTCTGGCTTTGAGAGGACTTTGGGAGAGGGTCCTCTGTCACTGGCAGCAGAGTTCTATTCCCCCCTTGTTGACACCAGGTGCAAGGTTCTTCTGATGTCATTTCCAGCTCATATAGATTATGTTTCCTACTTCCTTGCCTTTCCTGCAGGAAAAAAAAAAAAAACAAAACAACAAAACACACCAACAAAACCATATCAGGAAAAGTTTTTCTTTCTGAATAAAACAAAACTGAATTTTGCTCAGACAGAGAAATGCTGGCATTGTCAGAGCCCAATGTGTGCCTTATGCACACAGATGCTGCTGTTACAGGACCAGGCGCAGTGACCAGCTGGAAAGACGCAGATTTCCAAGAAGCTGGGCATTGTAACAATCAGAGAGGGCTGAAATACAATGAGACTTAAAGGTCATTTCCTTCAAAGAGAAAATACTGGATCCTCTTTACCCTGTAAACATTAATGATTTCTTGTTTAAAGGCTGATGAAAGAAAAAGCGACAGATATATTTTTAATATCTATAAATCCTGGATGATCAGATACATTTCTAATTAAATCCCATTAGAATGTCCTATATTATTATAAATCATAATAATAGTCTAGATAGCTCTCAAAAAAACCCACCCACCTACTACTGAATCACAGTACAGTACAGTTGTGAAATACTTTTGTTAAAATAATTGTATATTTAATCTAACATACTGTATACTCCTGGCTCTTATTCTTTACAACATTCACAAATAGTAGTGTTGTATACACTTCCCCTAGTTATTTTCGTTTGTTTAAATAGCAAATTTGTAAAGAATCATTTAAATTTGGAATCCATAATATTATTTTGCATTTTTTGTTGATTATGTATTTTTATTAATAGGTTGAACACATGTTTTTCTGTTAAGTTAATCTCTTTTTATATCTGTTATTTCAAAGCATAGTATGCCTTAGAACTGTCACTTAGGAATAGATAGTAGTAGTTACTGGAATAGTAGTGGTTATAGGAATAGATAGTATTCTGTTGTTATTAATAAATCACATGGGTTCCTGTTGTAATCAATACATAACAGAAAAAAATCTATTTAATTATTTTATAATTGCAATTATGTATTTTGAACATGCTAAGTTTTGAATGCTGAGGAAGATATTAAGCATATGGAGGTTAATTATGTTCTCCTATGTTAAATATTCATAGCATGTTATCTGATTTTAAATGCAAATTAGTACAAGATAACATAAAATGCAATTTAATTTAAAGATTGTAAAGTAATAATAATATAGTAAATCTGAATAGACTTCTAAATTTAAAATTGCATTATTAACGATTACCTCTATCTATTCTAATATTCTAAAATAGCAACATGCATAAGAGATTTGCAACCAATTTTTGATATAGTACAATTCTAATAGTTTTAAGATTAATTTATTAAGGAAAAATAGCGTTGTGTTAAGCAGAGAGCAATGACACATTAACAAGCAGGTTATTTTTAGCTGAGAATAATGAACATCTGAACTATCATATCGTAACATTGCCACACCAGTAGCAGTACTGCAATTTGTATATCTGCAGTATTTTCTATTCCATTCCTTTTTTTTTTTCCTGTAAAGAAAATATCATATGAACCACAATTTAAATTTAAAATACACTGATAACATGTGAGGATAGAATTGCAAAAGTGATTTAATGCTTCGAGAGCCTAGATCTCTCCTTATGTCAACAGTCACCGACCTAGAAAACAATCAGTAGTCTAAACATTCAGGAACATACTGTCAGTAAGCTGTGTGGAAATAGTGTAGATAGTGCTTCCCTCCCAGAACCTGACTGAGCACCTCTGATGCCTTCAGAGGCTCCTTGCCAGATGTGTGCATGGTAGAGATGTATGTAACATCAGGATAATGCAAGCTCATCTCACATCTCACTTCAGTTCCCGGTATTCCAGAAATTTCCTTCAGACAATTTGCAATAAGAATAATAAACCGAAGAACCCCACAGGAAAAAAAAAATATATACAGTCATACTAAATAAGAGGAATCTGTTCTGTGAAGTAATAGTACAAGATATAGGAAATATCCAGTAGCTTGGGTTCTGGAAATCATATACAGCTTCTTTATACAGTAACAATTACAGGAGGGAAAAATCATATTCAACCCATATGGTCTTGGCTGAATATGAACAGTGAAGAATGAATTTTCACATAATTTTATGCCAAGCTATAATTAATCTCTAGCGAATGAGTGTGAATTAGAAATTGAAGCTTACCTGAAAAAATTATTTTCTTTTTATTTTTTTTAATAAAATAGAAAATACATTTCCTTTATTTACTTTATTAGGTGATGTGTCAGCCTAATGTCGTATGTGTGCTCTTGAAGGAAGAAAACTCCTTAAAAAATGTATTAATGCTTAAAAAAAAAAAGGAGAAAAAATGTATAACAGTATGTGTTCCCTTAATGCCTCTGGGGAAAAATCTGAATGATTTCAGATTAACCTCTCCAAAAAAACTCAGACCTTTGAAAATATCCAGTGTAGAAAGAGTAGAATATTTGCATACCTGTGAAGTGAAAACGAAAAACAAAAGCAACAACAAACAATAGAAGAAGAGTCATTGGAAAAAAACTGTAATGGAAAATATCAGTCATTTGTAGCTGTCAGTGTCAAGACTCATGCTATCTATCATTGCACCAGATCTTGAGTTAATATTTATGCTTCTAGAGCTAAGAGGTTCTTCACAGGAATGATATTAGAAAAGTTTTTTCCGGCTAGATATGGTCATTTAATGGCTGCCACAGAAATATTCTTACCTTACTGTCTCCCCTTGATTCAGATCTGTAGTACATGAAGAAGGATTTACAAGATGACAAAGTTTCTAACAAATTGCTCTTGGTTACTGCAGTAAGGTTGTTCTACAGATCCACAACTACAAACTTTATAACCGCTTGACTGAAACACTTAACAGAAACAGGAACCTACACTAATTTCACAGTTCTACTTCTAAATACCATGTAGTCATATTAGTTTTGTTACTTCAATGGGGGTTTTTATTTTTCTATATTTCTGAGATTTCAAACTAATTGTATCTAATCTATTAAGACTTCATATTTCTAGCATTCTCTGTTAAAAGAGATTGGTTTTCTAGACTGAATTCAAGATTAAACAAGAGTTTATTGTATTTATTTGGCTGGTACAAGAACTCAGAAATGGTCATTTGCATCAGTTACTCAAAGTATTCAACAAAAGAATTTACTTTTAACACAAGAACAGGGCAAGTCACTTTAACCCCTTCTGAAGGGTTCTTTCACGAGAAAACATTTTACATGCCCTGGGAGTGACACTTGAGGCCATGGTAATTTTATGAGGGATGATAAGTTTCTATTTTTCAGAGCATTTGCTGAATTTACATACAAAAATTTCAGGAACTGAAAGATGACATAAAAAAAATTATTGAAAATATTAAAAATGCATGAAAGAAATAAATTTCAAAATGCTGTTATGGATTTAAGAAAAGGAAAAGAAAACCCCATAAACATGATTAATAAGAGACAGAAACTTTATGCCAAAACTGAGGTAAAATTACAATAAATGCTCTTGGTAGCATAGGAGCTAGTGGACTGGGTTACTGAAATAATCCACCTGATGTAGGATCTTGGTTGTGTTATGGATGATATCAAATAGGCATCACCAAATGGGACTCCATTAAAGGACAATCAAGTATGATTCATTCTTTCTGTGAGCTATAGGATCTAATCCTGAATTTATGGTTCTCTAATTCTTTTCCAAGAAAATGCAGACTTTCCACCAAATATAAAAATAAAAATAGCCTCATTGACACTATAAAAAAATCTATCAATATTTTGATATACTATCTAAAAATACTGCACAGAATCACAGGATAACTGAGGTTGAAAGGGACCTTTGGAGACAGTACAGTCTAACCAAGGAGTCTCAGAAGTCTGCTGAATATAGACTGGTTCAGAGGAGAAACCTGAACTGTTAAATGATAGGCTGAATACAAATGTTAATAGTGGAGGAATGTGAATGAATGAGCAAACCAGAGCCTATTTATTTGTCCCCATGCTCTAGCCCTTTGTGTTTAGGGGACAGAGACAGCAAAGGGATTCTATGTAAAACTGACTCACAAAATCTTCCCCATCAACGATCTCTTGGAAGATTAGTCTCCCTGGTTGTTAAGTCAGCTCAAGACTTGCCACTAATACTAAGATGATAATTTTTCAGACTATGTTTTGGAACATTTTGAAGAACAAAAGAAAAATTAGGTAACTAACAAAACACCCAACAACTGTCTTTGCATCTTTAGTATACAAACTGTACAACTAGATTTCTTTCCTGATGAATATTGCCAGTTGGAATCCCTCTAGCTTAGCAAGGACACTGATAAACTACACAATTCTGATTTTCTTCTGATAATTATTAAAAAGTTTATGGTTAATTTAACCTTGGGGAAAAAAAAAAAAGCTTAGCATCTAGATATTCATTGGCAAGGTCTTTGTCAAGTCAAGAACACATTTTCAAAGAGCAGATACCAAAAGGTGACCTAGACTGAACAATGACATCAATGACAACATCCACAGCATCTTCAAGGTACTACAGTTGACATATGCTTGGCAAGCACTCAGCCAGCCCTGAAAATCCAAATGTTTAAGATAAGTATCTTCATGTAAGCCAGCAATAAAACATATATTTCAGAATGGCTTTTTAAAATTGAATCACATGAAGTGATGAGTGAGAGGATATGGTCAGAGTTGTAGTCAAGGTGCCATAACCAACATTTCATGTTTAGGCATGGCCTTTGTTGAAATATTTTGAGGTAGATTTTAACCATAAGCACCAGGCAAGCTTAAATATCCCATGTTTCCCAACTGTTACAATGTAATCTTATGGAGTTTTTATTTTGTTTTAACTGAAAAAATTGTGCTTTTTAAATGTTCTAAGCCAGAAAATTGAATCTGTTGCTGGAAATTTGGCAGGAAGTAAGTTATAGACAAAAGCAATTTTCAATGGTTTTTCATAAACTTAAAACTTTTTAATGAATATTTTAGTTTACATGATCTTGACATACTTTTCGATAAATGTTTTAGAAAAAACTCACCCCTCTTATAGATATATGCTTTTAGTGATTCATGGAATATATAAAAAAATAGTGCTTTTGATAAAAATATACAATTAGAGAGGAACACTAGAATTTTATAGTTTCTAACAGTTAATGGTTTTTTTCCCTAGGATTCTAAAATCTTGTACCTAGGTCTTTTGTCTGGACTTAGACTGTAAACAAAAAGATTTAAGTATGCTTTAATAGTGTTTGAGTGTTTCCCACATGTCAGGTTTATCATTAAAAAAATTCAGTTCAAAATATTACAAAACGATATGCCTCATTCTTGACAAAATACTGAGAAGAGAATTCGTGAAGTTGACAAAGTCAGTTTTCGCAAAAAAAAAAAGAAAGAGAAAGTGCAGGAGGAAGAGATTCAAACTGTACAACTTGCAGCATGTCTGATAAAGGGAGAAGCACTAAGCAAGTAAGATTACTAAGGCAGCTACAAATAAGGGTGTGAGACAGTGAGCCTAGATATAAAGGAAAGAAGTAAATTGGGGTTTGAAACGTGTTTTTGAAAGGACAGTAACTGTGGTGGCAGTGATGATTAAGAAAGAATATAAAACATCAAGCAGAAAGCACACAGAGGACAATGCGGGAGTATGTGTCTTCTGTCCTGTTTTCAACCTCTGTAGCTTGGCCCATGACAGTAAACCTGCTGCATGTCTGCCAGTCTGTCTAAACTATCCCTGTGATTAAGGAACACCTGGGGTGAATGTCATAAAAATATTCCCAATAGAAAAAACACCTTCATAAATGTGAAATTTAGACATTAAGATTATGTAAATAAGTGACATCTCTGTTTATGAAAAATGTCAACAGCTTTCTTAGTAAGATAATAACAGCACTTATGACCTATTTGACTCTTTCCATTCTTCAGTAAAGTGGGAAACATTTTCTAATTGACTGCAGTAAGAGAAATACAGCTTTTTATTAGCATATGCTTCCAAGATTATGGTAGCAAAATATCCACCTATTAACTTTACTGCGGGCAAACATACAGATCAAATAGTTGTATTATTCCTTCACAGGCCTTTTCTTGGAATTCTCTAACCAGTATTTACTTCAAATATATATAGGAATAACAGACAAACACAAGCAACCCACTGAAGAATATATTACTACAGCAAATGTACAATGAGTTGCTCTCAACTGTCTGCTCACCAGAACTATTTATGTGCATTTAACAGAAGGATATATGAGGATATTTAAGAAAATATATGATTATACTTTTACCACTAAAGTGACAAAACCCAAAAAGTGAAGAATTTCAAGAAGAAAATTCCTTTGTTTCACTTCTGTCTTTTGACAAATTGTTTTTGCTTTCCTAAAGTGTTTTCATATCTTAAATGGGATACTCACCTAAGAAAATAAATTTAAAAGATCAGTTCAAAGCAAATATGTAATTTAAATCTGTCCCCTATAAAGTGTTGCTAATTTGATCCAATTCCATCACTACTAACCTGGGTGTCATACAAGATAACTGGCATTACTGTGATGTAGGAAAATATGAACCAGTAGTCCACGTATGAAAACTGAGAATTATTAAATTTGCATTGACTCAGACTTCTAATATTTTCATTATGCCATTTGCAAATAGCTCTGTGATAAGCTAAAATAGTGACACATGAATAATGTCTTTTAGTAAACTCAGAGAGTTGCAGTTCATGGTTAGATTATCCGATGTTGAAAGGGCATTGCTGTGGAATATTCTGTTCTCCAAAGACAGACTCCCTCTTAAACTCCTGCCTGGAAGATTTTCAACGAAATGGTAGTAAATGTAAGGAGGCAGGAATGGAGGGGATGGTGAATGTTATGGTGTCTGTAAGTAAAAGGTCAACCTTGCCTAAGGCAAGAACTGTACACATTGAAGTTCTGCTTTCTGTTTCAATCCTTTTTAATTATTCTGTGGAGGTCGAGTTTAAAAGTGGGACAGATAGTTACCCTTTTGGCTACTATAAAGCTTCCAGCTGGAACCCCCAGAAGTGTTTGTGTGCCTTGCACGTGTCTACACTGCAAACTGAACTAGCTGTAAGTGAATTGTTCCAGAAATGAAAAGCAAATTAGCTGTTTCATCAGAGAGTAATTGCACCACAGCTCAGTGCAGCTTAATGCCCACTTCTGAGAGCAAGAACTGATACACAGTGTGATGGATGGTAGAGCTATTAAACCTGTTTATTCCAGATCTTCTAATGGGTTCATCCCAACATGGGTAATGCTAGGCAGTGAGGGGTCACCTTGTCTTGGGTAGTACACGTCAGAGCATCTCTGTGAGAGAAAAAGGTACTTTGTATATTTTCACTGATATGCTTAAAGAAGCCTTTGAATTACAGGCTGAAGAAACACACAGTGACATAGAAAGGAGATGCCTTTATCAGGAGCAGAGTGGCAGACACATGGATATAAGATCAGCTTGCAACAGACCCACAGCCAGGCCCTGCAGGGATCCAGGGAGAATTTGGAAGGATTTGTCAGCCCAAGAAGACAGTGGGATCTGATTGTAGTAAAAGAAAACTGAGCTTTGAAATGTGAGCAAAATGTAGACTTCTTTTCAAACCTTTCACTTAAACAATGTCATACTATTTATGCAACCAGTTTCATGCAAACTGTAGTGTGTGTTTTTCTCCATATAATTGCAACATTCAAGTCCCTTTAATTATAATCTCCTAGGTACATACATTTAGACATTGGAAAAGTTTAAATCTTTTTTCACTTTAAAAAAAGAAAATAAGAGACATTTTCAATTCAATAGAAATTTGTTTTTACCAGTTTTGTGTTCCAGCTGGAAATAATGAGTCTGATTGGACTGGAGAGAGAGATTCATGAAAGTACACAGTTAAAAGAGACAGGTGTTACCAAAAAACTATTTATTTTTATTATCCTTATACATAAAAGACACTGGTCCACTGCTGAAATAGTTATTGTTGACTCCATTTTTGCATCATTCCTTATGGTGGGTAATATCAAATAATTACACTCTAAACCAGCAGCTATGATGATTCAACAAAAAACTTAATTTTTACATTTTTTATTGTATGTATGCATGTATGTAATATTCTAAAGGACATAGTAGAATTCTGCTGCTACGGAAGGCAATTACCAAATTTATATTTATTTCTCTGAGAACATAATATGATTTTTACTTGATACTCCAATTCCTCTTCAGGGTTACTCATTGTCATTTATTAAGAATATTTTGTCCTCTTTTTTCCTTTCCTTTGAGGAGTAGAGAAGAAAGTATAAAGTTCAGAAATAGAAGATTAAAAAGATGATGTCAGATTTTCAATTGATGAGCTGATCTGCATACTGAGGGAAAGTAATTCATTTCCATGGAGTAAAAAAGGATCAGTGAGCATGAAGCTGAGGTTTACAAAAGCTTAATAGAAGAAATAGTATGAATACAGATTCATTTTTAAATGGAGGGAAAGTACCAAAAGTAATGAAGTAAGACTGTTGCGGGTAAGTAAGTATGCGGGAAATATTTTCCTGCAGAAACTTAAAACCCCCAAACAATTACTAGTCATTAACGGGAATTTTTGAAGTATCATCCTTAGCTCAGATTTTTTTAATGTTATCTATGAAGGACTTTCCAATTGGTTTAAATTTATTTTGAAGAGGCAAAATCAAAATGAAAATTACTCATTAAAAAAATTAGAGTTTCTTGAATACCATAGATTGAGGTGTTGTAGAGTCCTGAATATTTAAAAGGACCCTAACTCAAATCTTCACTGGGATTTGGCTTAAACAAGAGATATAAAGTTCTTTACAACCTCGTCTCAGATTAGACTTTCATTACACAGAAAACCTGTGACATTTGAATCAAGAGAAAAGACAAAGATTTCACAAATAAAAAATAAGATTAATTTAAAAAAATACATTGAATACACTTATAAAACAGCATTTTATTTCAGCAGATTGATTTTCATCTTATGTTGTAAAGGTTCAAGACTTCGTCACTCTCTATATAACAGAGCAGCAATGTGTGTTTCATTGCAAAGATTCAAAACAATACTAAATTTGAGATACAAATAGCAGTGATAAACACAAAGTAGATTTTGTCAGAGAAGTGAAAGAACAGAGAGATTATTCTTGAAAATTTGATTACGTTAAGGTAAATATATATAAAAGGAAAAAGAAACCTGTTTGTGGGGAAGGACATCAGCTGGGACATGAGATTATGCCAGCTATACACCAGAATGAACCACTAAGTCTTGTGACTCTTTGTGGAGAGAGTGCCTCCATCCTCTCTGTAGCCATCGTTACTGGAATATTTTGGTGAAGGTCCTCCTGAATCTTCTCTTCTTCAGGTCCAAAAGACCTGGCTTCTTCAGTCTTTCCCAACAGGGCAGCTTACCCAGTACTTTGATCATCTTCCTGGGCCTCTTCTGTCTGTACATGTGTTTCTTCTTTTGTGGGACCAGAACCGAATACCATTTCCTCAGGCGTGGTCTGACAAGTGCTGAATGGAGTAGGATGATTATCATAGAATGGTTTAGGTTGAAAGACAACTTCAAGATCATCTAGTTCCAACCCCCTTGTTCCAGTCCTCTGTCTGCATCAGAAATGCCCCTACAGTTGCAGCCCAGGGTTCAATTTGCCTTTTTTTTTGCTGCAGCAGTGCAATGATACCTTGTGTTCAGCTTATTTTCCACCACAGCCTCCAGGTCCCTTTCAGCATGACTTCTGCTCAGTCACACAGATCCTAGTCTGCACTGGATCTTTGGCTTATTTGCTTTATTTTGTCCCAGGGATAGGGCTTTCACCTATCACTTCTCAGTGAAGAAAAAACAATTCAGATTTTTCAATTTTTTTCATTCTTGAGTATTAATTTATGGGAAAAAAGAGATTAAAAAAAATCTTAAAATAAAAATGGAGAGTGTGCCTGAAAAAAGTGTTCTACAGCAGTTTATTTCAAATGCAACATTTGACAACATAAGATTTATTTTATAATAAGTAGAAATTAAAAATCTCTTGAGTTTTTTCAATGTTTGTTCATGCTAAAATGAAAAGTTAATACTATCCCTAATTCTGTTTTAACTCTGTAAAGAGAGTTTTTCATTTCGCTCCTGCACATCAAATGACATCATCCTATGAAAAACCTCTCAGCTAATTTTTTTAATATTTCTCTGAAAATACCATCTGTTGTTTAATCCTTGTAAAAGTGTATGTATTATCACCTATTCTTTGTTTCCCATACTAGGAATTCATTTGGTGGAATCTCATGCAATCCAGGAAATGCTGAATAATAAACACATAGTTAATATATTTTTTTTTAATTACCTATTATTACATGGTTTCAGAACAACTTTCTAAGATTCTATAAACCCGGAATTACCACATAATTAGCTTATGGAGCAGTGCTACTAATTTTCAAAATTAGACACTTGATGTGTTGAAATCTACATTTCTAATAAAATAAACATTTACAAATAAGATGATGTAGTAAACAATAAATTGAATCTCAGCAATCACAATGAGTAGAAAATGATGCTGAAATTAGTGTTTACAGTGAAATTCTATATAGAATCTCTTTTCTACTCTAACAGCAGATTGCATAGAAACTGAGCCTCTTAGAACTCAAGTTGAATTTTATGCACATTTATTGAAAAACCTTTGTGAAGCTGCTCTGCAGAGAAGATGACTCTTGACAGACCAAATAACCCTGATAATGGTTGATAATTTAAAGTTTTGTTATGTTCCCTTTTAATTTGGGGAAAAAAATTTGCTGTCAGGTCTGCAAAATATTATTTCTTTCCCAAGAACTGGCTAATGGCCTTGTTTCTTTAATCTCAATAGCATTTCATTAACTTATTTCCTTCTGTGCCAGCTGTGCTAGAACTTTTTAAACTGGGAATTTTGGGATGTAGTTGACTGGTCTCAGACAGCAACTGAGCATCCATCAGTTTCTTGGTCTTCCTCCACAGTAAGATGGAGGAAAGATTCAGAAGAGCAAGCATACCAAAAACTCGTGAGTCAAGATAAATTGAGTTTAACGACTGAAGGGAAAAAAAACCAAACCAACCAACCAAGCAAACAAAAGACAAACAAAAAAAAAATTGCCCACCACATGCCATAACCTGATATAAACCAGCAAGTGGTGCAAAGGCAATGACTCACCACCTCCTTCAAACAGACCAATGCTCAGTCTTTGCGCTATGACCCCTTCCGAAAAATTATGCCCCAAACTTATTGCTGAGCATGGGGCCATACATCATGGAATATCTCTTTGATCCAATGGAGTCAGCTCTCCTGTCTGTGTCCCCTCCCAAATTTTTGCCTGTCCTTATTCTACTTGCTCAAGGTAAAGTAGGCTGAGAAGCAAAGGAAACCTCAATGTTCCACAAGCAATAGCTAGAACAATTGTATCGCCAATATTGATTTAATCACAAATGTAAAGCACAGCGCCATACAGACTGCTATGAAGAAAATTGTCTCCATTCTAGCCAAACCAAGGGAATGTAAGCTATCAACTATATGGATTATAGATGGCTGAAAGTATTATATATATATATATACAAATTTTGAACTTTAGAGACTACAATGGGAAATCAATAGGAGTAATCACAGTATTAGTACAAGCATATACACACTATTAGTACAAGCATATAAACACTCCACAATACGTTTACAGAAATATGCTGTCACTTGCAAGTATCCTTAGACCTTGATAATGCTCTTCATGCATAAATCCCAAAACACTTTATATATCATGCAAATAATAACACAGATCCTCCGTTGTTGATCAAATGCGCTCACAGGGGCCAAGTTTACTCACAGACCTTTCTGATTTGTATGGAAATAAACAGAGCAAAAAATTAAAACCTAAATCCTGAATAGGAATCATCTACTACAGGCATATCCGAATCAAAGTTTTAGTCTAGACCGGAGGAAGCTTTTGAAGCAATCTGCTTATTGTCAGTCCCTATTAAAACTATTTCAGCTTCTCATGGAGCACTGCCTTCATCTAAGAACTGGGCTTATTTCAGAGAAGTGGAAAATGAGTTGCAGGAATGCACTGAATGATCATCAGCTGAAAAAATGTATTCAGTCCATATGACCAAACTGAAATTACTTTGAAATAAAACACCTTGAGATGTGTGATGTACAGGTTGATGGTTATTTCCTCCGTAACAAGATTTTTTCTCTACACATCAACTCCTTTTCATCCACATTGATTTCAAAAGTAGCTGTAGACTATGTAACTAACAAGAGTAACACACTACAGATAATTTGAGCTGACTATATTTTATTTATACTCCAAAAATATTTTCTAGAATCTCTCTCCATCCCTCTCCTCCTCCACTTTCTCAAGCACATACACTTACACACACTCACATCTCCCTCTTTCTTGAACTGAGAACAGAAAAGGATCAAAATAGTTTCAAACCCTTCAGTTAACATTTTATCAGAACACAGGTGATATAAAAAAAAAGTATGAGAAAATACAGATAACTCTTTGATTGAAGTAATAAAATACAAAACTTTCCTTTTCCCACTGTGTCATTGCATTGACTTTGCATTTTTTTTCTTCTATTGCTTCTTCCAAGCTAACAATTTTCAGTAGCTTCCTGGGCTGAATAAACTTCAAAAATTTCCTTTTTGCTTTTAGGAAAGTTTCTTATGTTACTTCTGAGGTTTTTCTTGTCTATTGTCTGATTGTTGACAGACTCCCATTCTTTTGAGGGTCTTCAAAGCTGCATGGCAGTATCTTTCATTTCTCTTTCTGACACTTAGAATATCTCTTTCCAAACATGGACATGCACATATACAAATGTGAGGATGATGAGTTGTATTTAAGAAGGAAATTTCTCCTTTCCTCTGGAGTTTGTCATTGAGTTAGAATAAGCTGATCACAATAAGTAAACACAAAATAAATTGAATTGCTGTGAAACACACAGTGTTTTATTATGCTTGGTTAACAAAATATGGTATTTATACTGTAAAGCAGAAGATTACAAATTAAATGATTCATCTATCTTGAGAAGTCTCAGATAAAAGACATAAAGGTTAACACAGTTGACCTTAACTTGAGCAAATTAGAGAAAGATGCATAGCACAAATGAAAACTTGTTAAATAGAAAGAAAAACAAGTTATCACTGTTTCTGAAATCCCAGAAGGTATTCACAGTAGATCTGAGAAAACTGTAGGAGTATTTAATTAAGATCTCTCATTATATCTTTTTAAATCTTTGGAAAGTCTGTTTATTCTAGCTTCTAGCAATGTTGCAGTCAGTGTAATTATCATCATTAAATGTTATCTTTGTTGAACTCCACAAATGTACAGCAGAAAAAAAATCTTGAAGACACGATGCCTGAATTAACTCTTTGATGATTATGCTCTCTAAAGTTATGGCTGTTTACTAATCAGTATTTCAGTAGAATTCAATATATGAGAAGCATCCCAAGTAATGTGATTCAGAGTGTCATACATTCAGCATTTCATAAAATTCTCTCTTTCTGACTACTTTGTCATCTTGTGGATTCTGAAACTGTTCCATATTTGCCAAGATTTTTAAAACTAATGCAGTTGAACAAAAGACCTTTTAGAAATGTCCCTGCTCTGAAGGCATTGACAGGCCCAATCTCACTGGCCACCCCAGCAAGTCTTCCCCCACACTGCACATGTCCCAGGACTCTACTGAAGCTCCCCATGGCTGTCTGTCCCTTGGTGCTGTGACAGTAAGACATGGTGCTGGTCAGGAATCAGCTTCCTTTCTCAAGTCTGAGTGAAATTGTTTCTGTGGAAGGAATGACTGCATAAGCAAGGGGGTCTTCATTTCAGAGGAGAGGTTCCTTAGGTAAGTGTGAAATGTTTTTTTCATGAATGTCATGGAGAACTAAGGAATGGACTGTATTCTTTATCTTCCAGTGCAGGAGCTAGGAATCAGATCCCAATCAGAAGGTGGTAGTTCACAGAAAGCAGTTGTCCTATGTAAAGCTGTGCCAGGTCTTTTCCAATCTCAATGATTCCATGTTTCTATGAAAAGAATGTCGCAGGTCTGCTTGGGTTCAGGTCCCTGAAGTTCTGAATACAGCTGAAGGTAAAAAGGAGATGTATGTTCAGGAATTGTTTTTGTCTATTGCTCTCTGTGCCTTTTTAGTTAAACAGCTACCCTTGAAATCAAGACACTGAACAAAATCCAGCTTTGGTCCAGCCCAATATAAGATCTCTACTTCATACAATTAAATATTATACCTGTCCTTAATCTATGAAAAATTAATATACAGAACTACCCTAAAACTTCGGATGTGCTCTTCTTGCAAAGATCAAGAAGATTTTTTTTTTGGGGGGAGGGGACACGGTGGGGATAGGCTGGGGTGTCTGTAGGGTTATTTTGGGAGAGGTTGGGGTTTTTGAAAAACCAGAGCACTAAGGAATAATTAAAACCCAGAAACAGTCTCTGATTATTACCAAGAATGCATGTCATAGTGGAAAGTTCATATCTAGATGTAAACACTAGCATTAATCAGCAGTGCTGCACAGAAGGAAAGCTGTCCAAAATAACATTTCTGTTTTGTAAACAATATGCTATTTTGAGTAGTTTTAATGTATATACATGACAATTGATAACCTCATTATTATATATACATACAAGAGAGTTCATACTATTAGGTTTTTAGCATCTTTGGTCCATTTTAATACATATAAAAAGAAATATACTAATAATCTCATGTGGGATATAGCTATATCAAATATATGTTGGACTATTAATATTTTGCAAATTTGTAGTTAGTGTATTTAATTAAAAAGTTGAGTATTCTTAAAAACACTGACAGCCCAGGACCAAATATAAAGAAGACTGTGAGTTATTTTTTGTGACTTATAAAATATATGCATCAATCTACACCACATGTTCCACACAGGGAAATTCTGATATTTGTATGCTAATTAATTGCAGAAATACTGGTAAGTTCCCAACTGTTTGCCTGCCTTGTAGAGTTTAAAACTGCTATCAATCACCTTTTTTCCTTTCAAAACCTTGCATTTAAATGACATTTTCTTTATATTTTGCATTATTCTTGTGTTTTGCCTGTGACAGCAGTAATATTGTTTCCCTATCCCTTAGTTCTGTAACTCAACCATAACTCGAGATGGCACTAAATAAGTTAGACTGTAATTCTGAAAGTATGCAACAAATCCAAAAGATATTGTTTTCTGAATTAATAAAAAATGAGACAAATGGAAATGTAATTCTCAAGAATGCTTTCAGTTCTACAAGTGTAGATTTGCAAAGAATGTGGGGGTTTTTGTCACTGCTTACTTATAGTCTCATTCTTTATTTCTGTTTTGAGGAAAATGTAATATATTTTGAGAAATGTATTACACAGATATAAAATCAAATAGAAACTGAACATTCAAGATAACACAAGGTGATCCATAATTTATATAAATGAAATAAAACATTCAATTTATTATTTAATTAAGAATGCATACGTACCTGCCATTGACTCCATCAGACTTTGATTAAAAGTCTTTAAGACCATCTTTTACTCATTCTATTCAAAATCCTACCTGGCATCATATACATACCAGTCATTTTGAAAAGTGCTTAGAGCAGTGTTCTGACCAAGTACCAGAACCACCACCAAGTGTTTCAGAAAAGTTTTGAAAGAAGTGATTATTTCTTTATGCCAACCAAAGGACCAGGAAAAGAACCCATAATTTCTCTAAGAGCTCAGTAACTAATGGTGTCCTTTGCAGCTGTAATATTTTTCAGATAGATTTAGATTTTTTGTAATAGTGGAAAGACAGGTATCATTTTGTTTATTTGCTTCTCTGCTTGTATCAGGAGTTTAAAAAATACCAAACAACTTTAGATTTTTTCTGAGTCATCTGAATTCTGTAGTAAATTATCACTTTTCTCAGGTACTGTTTCCCCACAGCCCCAAAGGGTGGTTTGTGGCAGAGCCAGAGGTGCAGAGAAGAGATGTGATGAGCTTGTAAATTGTTTTTGCATGGTGATGACCCAAGAATGGGAAACTGAGAGTTTTCTACAACACATTTCCCTAAGATATAGTTTGTTAGACCATTGTTAGACCAGCTGCTGATGCTAGTCAGCATTTATAACAAATGATATTCAGGTATAGCCTGAAGGATGCCACTTCAGGCTGACAATATGGTTGTCACTGACACCGTCTGAGAGAAGAAAATTTGATAGAATGGGTACAAGATACTTCACACCCAATGGCCCATTGACCCTCTGGCAGAGAGCAGACTCAAACAAATCAGATTGTGGACATCCACATAGGAATGACTCACTTACTAAAATCTACCCAAGGCATTATTAGTAAGGTATCTTCGGATAACTTAGTTTCAGTAATCGTGAGGACCGTGAAAACTGGGATAGTGGAAAGTACTATGGAGAGAGGTCTCTGAAAAAGTATGTGAGCTATCTGAACCATTGTGATATGACTTCAAATGCTTAAGTTTTATCTTGTGCTGTCTTGATACATTTTATACTACGTAACAATTTATACATGGCCCTAGTATGCAATGAAAAATTATTGTGCATCTATTGAAGGAAAAGAAATGCAGTGTAAGATTTATAGATGGTATTGTATCCTTTCTAATTACTGATTTTTTGCTTTAAATGCACCATAAGAATTATATAATCAAAGAAAAAGATAATTGTTCACAATATAGCAATGTTCAAATAAAGATTTTGTAATAAACACCTTAGTTCTACAATGAATATGATGTAGATTTAAGTGACGTTAAGTATTAACTTGTATTGCTATTTTAATAAAACTAAAGCATACATATGGTTCACTACTTTTGATACAAACAAACTCTGCACCCCGTCAAAAAAGAGATATTGAACAGTACACCTAGAGGGAATGTATTATTGGATACAGGGCAATATACTACACCATAGGGTTTAGGAAAATATACTTTACTATGTTACCCTTTTCAGTCTAAGGGAAATTCTAAATACTAGTAAAATGTAAATGTCTCAATCAGTCTCGTGGTCTGGTTCCCATATTTCTGTGTGGGACAATGAAGAGTACCACCGTCTTGCTCTCTAAGTGGCCTCCCTTGCTTCTGCCCCTGGCAGGTGATGTTAGAGTGTATCTTTGAGACACTGAAATGTTAATGATTCATGACAAAACAATCAGCCATTCGCAGAGGTGGCAGAATACTTTGATGTGTTTTCAGCACCTGGATGTGGGGAAAGGAGTATTTTAGTGGGTGTGATGGTGAAACTTCTGAGCCACATAAGAAAGAGGGAGTGAGCACCCACCACTGAAGGCTCTGGGTTTTGAGCCAGGTGATGCAGAAAGCAGAAAAGGGCACACCCTTCAGAGGCAGGCTAGTGCTTTTTATCAGGCCAATATCCTCCCTTACACAATGGGCTCAGCTGTAAAAATCCCTGCCCTGGAGAAGGTCATGTTCACAAAGAACATTACCACTTATACCTAGGAGGTTTATCCCTTCTGATGGGGTATAACTGGCTCAGCTATGCTGATGTGAGAGGCAGCTGTCTTGTCCTAGTTGTCATAGACCATCAAAGACCCCGCGTGTGCCTCAGACTCATTTCTGGGGCCATCAAACAGAGGATATGCATATTATCAGCCAAGGTGCTGGAATGGATCCACAGTGTTGCAACAGAGACAGTAAAACTCCCCACCCCAGGGGAGGCAGCTGAGCATTCCCATGGAAGTGTAGCTGCACATTAACCCACTAAACTTTGTGTTTCACAGGCTTCCCCTAGCCCCAAAGGATCAAGACTGTGACCATCACTGACCAACAGATATCAAAATTGCAACGATCCAGTCTTGTTGCTGGATCCACAGGTGAAGAAAGCTTTCTAGTCTTGTCCTTTCTCTTTCTTCCATTTCCTTATACATTTTCTTAAGTGTTATTTTTATGCTTTTATATTGCTGTATCACTATAGATAATAGCCAAAGCAGCAACATGCCTGCTTTCCTTTGCAACCAAATTGTTCTGAAATAAACCCTACATATAGATGTATATTTATAAACACCAACCATACAATGTTGTTTCACTCTAACCCATCCCAAAAGGATCTATTAACGACTAACCTTAGTTAGTTAATCTTTTCTTCAGGGGCTGGTCATAATATAATTATTCAATATAATATAATATTCAATATAATATTATTGAACAACAATAAAGGGGTCTGGCCATGCCCCCTTATCAGCTACTGTAAAAAATTAACCCTGTCCTGACTGAAACTAGGACATGGATCTAGTCCTGCATATGGTTCTGTACATACATAAAGAGGAAGTGAGTGGAGATACTGTCAGGCCAATATTTAATTCAAATAAAATATAATTTTAAAATACTTTAAAGAAAATTAGAGACTTCTTTGTAGATGTGTTCAATTTCCTTGTACTTCACATCTTCCCTTCTTCATTATTAATTTAATTTTTATTGAAGTATAATTCTAGTAAAGTCAATGGCAAAACTTTTAATCATCCATTTTATTATAATGATAGCACAATTTTTACTTCTTCTGTATTGTTTTACTCATTAAAGATTCATAGCTGGGTAAGGTTGTCTTGTTTCCTGAGCAAAAAAGGCCAAGATGACCTATACAAGATATGTCTACATTTTATGAAGCAGTGACATGCACTGAACTGGTTGTGTCCCAAATAAACTCCCCAGCCAGAAACAGAAGAGATACAGCAAAGAGAAGCTGATCAATTTTTCTAGACATAGCACACCATAAGCAAGTTTCTAGGACGTGAGCTAGCATTGTTTCTTTGTGCAATACTGTGCCATCAGGTTTGTTGTTAATTCTGCAGACTAAAAACACTGCTGTACATAGACCTGTAAAAAAATGCTGAAAGTCCTTCCACTGTCATAAATGACATTCTGAATAGACCCTAAAATGAATTAAAGCCCAAAGAAAACATATGTATTTGGAGATTCTTAATCTCTTAATCATATTATTTACATTTTTATCAAATTATACAAATAGTTGTGTCAGTTACCATAAATGCATGTAAAAGTTAATGTTGGAAGGCACTCAGGAAGTCATCAGCTCCAATTCCCCACTCAAAGCAGCATCAACTATGAGACTTTTACCAAGGTGCTTAGGATCTTGTTTTTAACACCTCCAAGAATTAATTTCCCAGAATCTAGCTGTCTTCACTAAACCAATAGATTGAAGGTTATATTTACTGTCCCACCTATGAATGTAAGCTTCTGTAGGCATGAGAATGATCCAAAGTATAATTAAAATAGTTTCAGCATTTAGTGAGTAATTATTTTATAGCAAATATTCTAATGCTTTTGTGATTTCTCTTATCCAATTTTAACTTCTACACAATAGTTCCTTTACATTCTTAATCTATTACTTTGACTACTTATAAACTGTATTCAGATCAAAAATTATTACAAAAGTTTTCTATCTATTCTTTCAAAAATATGGTGATGTTATCTTAATATTTACAAACTCATATCACTATATTTTGTGGAGATTCTGCACTTTCTGCACCTAAACTTTTTTGAGTTATCATCATCATTATTGAGAAAATTTTACCTTGCATAAATGACTCCATAGATCAATAGTGAGAATCATTATCATTTTCTTGTTTATCATGTACTCTTTCCTTATGTTTATCTCTGTCTTAGTTTGAAATTGCTCAGCAGATAATTTTCTAACAGTTTTTCTATTTGTGCCTAAAATGTACCTAGTCAAAGATTTTTTAATTTCCTTTTTTTGTTAGAGTGATATTTCATCTCACATACAAAACCCAAGAAGGAGGACGAGCAAGAATGACATGATGGATGAGCTCATATAATGTCACTTAAATTTCAAGGAATAAAATGAAAGATGGATACTATAATTAAATTTTGTAATTAACAAACCTATCTGGTGTGTCTATGAGCATGACATTAGAAAGTTGTCTTTATATACACTTAACTTTCCTAGTCCTGTATTTTATCCAATCATAGTGAAGATTTGCACTCTGTAAGAGTGAAGAATAAAGCAAAAAGTTTGCTTTCTAGTTCTTAATAATTTCTGATCCCAGCCTTTCTAAAATTCTATAATGTTTTCTTGTTTCTAAGTTGGAGATAGAAAAAAATATGAGTTCCAAAAGATGTGAATAATTCTTTTGTATTTACTTCAGTGAGTTTTTTTTCTTTCCTAGTGTATAATAATAGAATAAAGTAAAATAAAATTGAAAAAACCCTGCATTCAAGAACAAATTTCCTATTATATATTACCTAGTCCTAAAGAATATTAAAAAAACCAAAACCAAAACCACCATCGTGCTCTCAGAGAGCTCATGGGATCAAAACAGACCTAGAACCAGTGTGTCAGAGAAACACAGAATTATTTGCAGACAGAAGAAGAATCTCTGTGGTAAGATAAGATCATTGTGCTCTGATACGTTCTAAATCACTTTCACATTATACATATTAAAAGTAAAGAAATAATCCAAGTTACTTTCAAGTGCATGGTGCAAAATGTCTGTGTCACCCAATGTCACAGTTTAAGCCCAGGTATCAACTAAATCCACCCAGCTGCTCAGTCACTCTCACCCAGTGAGATGGTGAAGTGAATCAAAAAGGTAAAAGTGAGAAAACTTGTGGGTTGAGACAAAGGCAGTTTAATAGCAAAACAACAAAAACTGCATGTCCAGCAAAGCAAAACAAAGAATTTATTTACAATTTCCCAGCTGCAGGGTGGTTTTCAGTCATCTCCAGGAAAGCAGGGCTGCATCACACATAATGCTGACATTGGAAAACAAACACCATCATGCTGACTGTTGCTCTCCCTTTCTGCTTCTTCCCTCAGCTTTTTATGCTAAGCATGACACCATATGGTCTGGAATATCCTTTTGATCAGTCTGGATCAAGTGTTGCCTCTGTGTCCCATCCCAGCTTCTTGTGCACCTCCAGCCTCCTCAGTGGTGAGGTGGACTAAGGCAGAGGAGTTCTTGAATCTGTGTAAGCACTGTTCAGCAATAGTGAAAGCATCTCAGAGTTATCAACAGTTTCCAGCACAAATCCAAACCATATTCCTATACTAACTACTATACTGAACAAAATTAACTTTATCTCAGCCAAAACCAGCACACCTCTCTTAACTTTGTAAAACCAAATCTAAAACCTTTTGGATGAAACAGAAGGTTTCCCTTAGACCTTAGTTTAGTGAATATCATTTTAAGGAAATCAACTCACCAGCCTAATGGAAGGACATTTGGATATTAGGAAATGATAAAACTGTAATGGAAAGGGAGTAGGTAGGATTCTCTGTGTCTAAGAATTAAATGACATATTGCATGTTTTTGTTATCACTGGCTTTTTTGACTAAAGCTGCCAAAACTTCCATCTCAAAATATCACATTAGAAATACCCAGAACTATTTCCATTTACCCTTTAATTTGAATTAGTATATGTGAGTATTTATATTATTAGTGTAATATACATTAATTTGTTCTCACTACTTGCATTTCAATTCATTAATTAACCCCTTTCCAAAAAAAGTGAGTTCACACAAGCTGTTATGAATTGCATATTAGATTTTGTTAACAGAGAAAATAACATTGAAATTTCATTGCTTGAAAATGTATTGTATATTTTCTATTTGTTTTAGTTTCAGAATTCTGTTTCTTTACCAAATGTCTGAAATATACAGTGTACAGAGAGAATTTGGCAAACGAAAGAATGGCTGCACTGAGTGGTGAACTGTCACTGGAGTATAAAAAATCTGTAGCATAGTTACATTCTGGGAACTTGAACTTCATCCAGAGTCAGAGGGAGGTTATTGAATGCCTGAATCCACAAATAACCCTTGAAGACCACCCCTTAAAGTTCCACCTCCAACATGTGTTTTTGTCATAAGTTTTATCTAGATATTTTTAATTTTTTCTCCTAATTCTCTTGCTTCAGTCTCTTTCTCTGGAGACTGGGAGTTCTTGTTTTCCATTGTAAATGGAATAAAGTTTTTTTCAGCTATGTTTCTTTTAATGCACCCTTTTAGTTGTCTATTTTATTTACATGTTCATTTTCCTTCTGTTCTGAAATTTTAAAGGGTATTAGATTTGTGAAAGTGTTTCTCTTTTCACAGTTACTCAAAGCATTTTTTATTTTAGTTTTAATCTTTTTGAAATACTAGTTTTTCTCTGTAATACCTGCTTGAAATTTTAAATAAGATTAAGATATCTATACCTAACACTATTCATCAGTAGCTGATTTATACCTGTAGAAAGTACTTCAAGATTAGTAATGGCCTCTGTCAGTTTTCAACACGATTTTAAAATAACAATTGTTTCTCTATTCTGCTGCTGCTCCAAAAAGAGGGGAAAAATTAAGTATTCCACAAGCGTTAAAATGTTGTCCCTCAGGAATGCTCAGATTTTTCTCATATTCTTAAAAATATGATGACATGAACACGAAGGTGCCAAACATGACTATGATTAAGTATATAATTACCTGATTAACTATAAATTATATTATTATCTGTGAGGTTAACTTGATGGAGTAGTGCAGTAGTTTCCACTCACTGAATGTAGCTCTAGGCTTTTTACCAGGTGCTGTGGCTGAGAACTCATGGCTGACTTGAAAGTCACATGAAAAGCTAAAAAAAAAAAAACAAAAACCCCTGTGGTTTTTCCAGTGGGGGGAAAAAAATAGAAGTGTTTGGTGAGGATTTAGCTACAATGTTATTTGCAGTCATATCTGACTTTTTCTAGTTTTAATAGGAAAGTGCCACTGCTAATGCTATAAAAATTGCTTAACTTAAACTTCCCAGAATCTAATCCCTCCCTCCCCCGCTTGTGCTATGCTTACCCTTGAAATGCTCCTTTGATTCCTAAATTGACAAATGCTAGTCTTGAGTTGAACTGTGTGTGGCTTGGGCAACAAGACAGAACACAACAGAATTCTTTGAGGTGGAATATGCACAGCTAAAACAAACTAAAATTAGGTCACTGCAAGATAGATCCTTACATAAGTAGTCAAGTAAATAAATAAATAGCCCATGAACTTTCACTGGTAATGAAAAAGAATCATGCATATTCCAAAATATTGTTATTTAAATATTTCAATGACACCAGTTCCGACTTTATCATTTTTATCACTGAAATCACCCAATGAGTTTTCTAATCTTTTCTTTTTAGCCATGCTTGTGAAATGAAAAATATGACTCAGCATAAAACTGATAAAGCTAGTTATAACTCTTTAAAATTCTAAGTAAGTAATCCACAGTAGACACCGCAACATGAGAGGGAGTGATATAAAAGTATTATTGATTTTTAAAAAGAAAGGAACAAGTAAACTGGCTTTCTAATTGTTGAGAAGAAATTATTGTGAAATACACTCTAATAGATATTCTAGATCTGTTTTCATTCTATGCAAAAAAAAAAAGAAAAAAGAAAAAAGTTTATAAAGAGTTTATGCTTATTGTGAATATGACAATAGGCAAGAATGCAGCAAAGCTATACTCTCTTAGTTTGTCATTACTCATTGTGAGAAACTGCATATGAAATCAGTGGATGAAATGTAAATTAAAGGATGTGTTAACACTTATCCAATTGAGATAAGTAAGATTAAAATATTATTCAAATGATATTTCATTTTAATTAGATTCTCCTTGTCAAATACTGTATGTATTCCAATACATTCAGAAAATTAACTGTATTCTTTGGAATTAATTTAGCCATTTAAAATAAATCTTACTTTATTATGAAAAGTCTACTCTCAGCAGTAGCTTTATTAACTTGTTATTTTTTATAAAATAGATTCCAGTTCTTCAGATAAGATTTTGGTTTTCAAATTCAGAGCAGGTAGAACTTTCAGGATGGTATTTGAAAACTGCAATATTTGCTGTTTCCCTAATCCACTAGAAAATTTTCTTAGGCTTGACATTTTGCACGGCAGTGATTCATAACAGACTGCACAAAAATCTATTTGTATATTGACTCTAACTACCATGAGTCAAGTTAATTTCTTTTTTGACTACCATAAATAATATTATCATGTTTTCACTAAAGAAAAAATTTTGCTAAAGTGTAGGTCTGATTATATTTTTTCCTTCTAGGTTTCAAATACTGATGTTGTATACTTTGTCTTTTCTCCGTGTCTTCTATTAATTTGACTGAATGTTCCTCTGTCAATAGAATTAGAAATATTTGGTTGTTGAGTGAGAAGTTACATTATTACTATTTTTATTATTACCAGGATATAATAATAATATCACCAGGAAATACAATCTTGCATTGTGGTTCTAACATGTCCATAGCCACAAATAGAAAATAACAATACTTTCAGCAGTATAGATTGAAAATCTAAGACCCGTAACAATAGACATCTCATGTGTTTCATTTCTAAAGTTTGAATATTCACCTTCTTATGTGTGTTGAGAAAACAGAAACAAGGAATAAATATTGTTGATTCTTCAAAGAGGTGCAGAAGTATCAGGTTTATGTCTACCACTTTTTATGGCCATTGAGATTATAGAATGGAGTCATCACCCTTTGGTGGGGTGAGATACTTCCAAGTGAAAAAAAAAACCCTCAAATGTGATAGAATTTTAAGTTACTGTCATCTTTTCTCTCATAACTTGCAGTCGGTTTTGACAAAATTTGCATTTTATACACTATTTCACCTGAGCAGAATCCAGTAAAAAGTTGTTAAAATTTATCAAACTTAAGGCATATAAATGAAAAAATGTTTTTAATTTAGAAGCTTAATGACTTCGTATGCCCATGCTTCACACACTGGTGAATTACAGTGGATGGATACAGGCTCTTCGGAGAGGTCAGGTTGGGTAAAACCAGAAAGACATCTCATATTGACCAGTCCTGGTTTTCATGGAGAATTTTTACCACCTTGAAATTTGCTAAAATGGCTACATATCAATGCACAAGCAATCTGTGATTGCATTGATGACCATTTCCCAAAAAAGTTGTTCCAGAAGCTGACAAGGAAAGGTTGTCGCCTGAACCTGTTACTTACAAATGAGGAAGAATGAGCTGTGGATTAAAATCTGGGAGCAGTCTTGGCTGCAGTGACCATGAGAAGGTAGAGGTCATGATACTAAAAGGAGGAAGCAGTACAAAAAGCAGGGCCAGAACCTTCAACTTCGTGAATGCAAACTTTAATCTTGTATTAGTTTTGTGTGGCAAAGTTTTCACGGATAGGAAAGGCGAATGACTTCTCTATCAATATGTGAGAGAAATATCCCTACAGACACCAAGGTCACAAAGAAAGAGGGGCAGGAGGTGGTCCATGCACCAGAGCAGAGATTCCACTTCAGCCTGTGATGAAGACCATAGTGAGGCATCTTTTCCCCTGCAGGGACCCATGCTGGAGCAGCTCATGAAGAACTGTAGACTGTAGGGAAGGACTCACATTGGAGAAAATCAATGTTCCTGCCTATTAGGTGCTCTTTTTTTACCCCTCCTTCTAAAAAAGCAACTAATTTTTGGAGACCATTAGGTTTAAAGCTTTTATCTGTGTTAGGTGCAGAATCACCTTCTAATAAATACTCATAGGAAAATCAGAAAAACTGTGGCATAAACAAATTTTGAACTAAAGAGTCTTCAAATTATTAACGATGAAAGTGGAGTGGAGAAGGGAGTCATTGTATGAGAACACTGATGTATAATGTTAAATAGGAAGTTGCTTTTATTCCCTCTATTAAGCATGTAATACATGAAAGGAATGAAAAGAATGAATCATGATGTTTCTCAAAATTGGGTTATTCACTTTGGGAAAAGTTTATTTTTATTCTTTAATAATACAATTGCTATATTTCAGTGCCTTTTTGGAGTTAGTAAGGTAGTTGGTGGGGATTTTTAACTACAGAATCTGGTATGGGGTTTTCCCCTTTCTTTTTTTTTTTTCTCCTTGAGTCAGATGAAATAATTAAATTCCTGGGCTTCCGGTAAAATTGCTTTTATAACTTTCTTATAGTTTCCTAAATTCCATCATGCAGTGTGGAAATTATTGTTCTTTTGATAGATAAAGAAAACTTTGAAGAGGCTTTCTTTTTTCTTTTTCCTTTTTTTTTTTGACAATTTGCACACATTAACTAAATCTCTACTTTCTTCCGAAGTAGACTGTATAATGGGAAAAGCACACTTACCTCTGAAAGTAGGGTGAATATAATTATTTAATTTAACTTTAGTTTTAAATTGTTTTATATTTCCAAAATGACGCTTTACTATCCATTGCATTCCTGGTATATATTAACAGAAATAAATAGTTAATTTGTGTTTGAGAAGGTGACCTACACCCAGAAAGCACAACTTTTTTTAGTAAGCATAAAATTGACTCCATGTGTATATTTGCCAAGTGGAAATAAACATAGTCTAATGGGGAGTGGGGGGCAGCGGCAGAAAGGGACACAATGAAAAAACCTGCAGAGACCTCTAAAATAATTACTCTTTGTCATGAAAATCCTCCTCCAGAAATCAAAATCATCTTGGTAAGTTATGGAAGTTCATCTTTAAGTCTTAAAGCAACAACAGTGCCCCAGGACACATCACTGTATGTAATAATGTGATATAGCTTCAGGATCACCAAGGTGCAAAACCAGATATGATATTCTGGTGACACAGCACAGGCAAGAGCTAAGGGCCTGGAGTTAAATGCAACCCCTTTGGGTAGGGGACAATGGCTGGAGGCTCCAGAGGTGTGCTATTGCTGCTTCCTTTTTACAGTGTTATGATTCTTCCAGCCATTTGATCCCGATTTACACAGTTGCAGCATGCCAGAGATTACCTGGAATACTGGTAACCAAACTTCTGGCAGGGGCAGCACTTGTAGAACAGGATTACAGAGAAAGATCTTTACAGCCTGGTTGGGACCATCAGAGCTTGTTGGCACACTCGGGGTTCTGATATAGTCTCCATTAGCATAGAAATAATGTAAAATGTAGATTAGGCATTTCAGTGTCCTTTGTCGTCCTGGACCAAATATGATTCTACTGGATTGGAAAATAATTGCCTGTGCCTATGTGATCATTGCTATTTTGTTTTTGTTTTATTAGAATATCAGAGTAGCGAAAAGGCTTCAGTTTGCTGCTAATTGTTACCCTCCCCCCACCTCCCCCATGCCACTGGCTTTGTCCTGGGACTGCAAAGACAATTCTGTGAATTTGACAGCTATAATGGAGGAATGTTGGAGGAAGTCCAGATGAGTGACATGAAGATGATAAGAGGGTTGGAGCACCTCTAACATGAAGACAGGCTGAGAGAGCTGGGACTGTTCAGCCTGGAGAAGAAAAACGCCCAGGAAGAGCTTAAGAGGTCTTACAGAAGAACAGGAGAAGGGTTTTTACAAGGAGAGGGGAAAAACTGAGAAAGGGTAGGTTTAGAACAGGTATTTGGAAGGAATTCTTTACTGTGAGAGTGGCGAGATACTTGAACAGGTTGCCCAGAGGTATCATGGAGGCCCCATCCCTGGAAGTGTTCAAGGCCGTGTTGGATGGGGCCCTAAGCAACATGGTCTAGTGAAAGGTGTTCTTGTCCATGTCTGTGGGGTTGGAACTAGACAATTTTAAAGGTCCCTTCTAACCAAAACCACTCTATGAACCTATTATATGACTTGAGGGCTGTATGCCTAAACCATTCTCGAGGGACACCTGAAATTTAAGCCAAGAACTTAAGAAGTGCAGGCTGGAAGAATGGACTGTGAGGTAAATTGAGAACTATATAAATGGAAGGTCTCAGAGAGTTGTGATCAGCTACAGAGAATCTAGTTGCAGTGTTGTGGTCAGTAATTAGGTGCTCTCCAAGGGTCAATATTGGGTCTAGTCTTGTTTAATTTATTCATCGATGACTTGCAAAAAGGGACAGATCGTAACCTCAGCAAGTTTGGGGGTGACAGAAAGCTGGCAGAAGTGGCCAATACCCTGGAGTGCTGTGTGATCCTGCAGAAGGACCTTGACAGGCTGGAGAGATGGACAGAGCAAGGCCTTCTGAAATTCAACAAAGGCAAGTGCAGGGTCCTGCACCTGGGGAGGAATTACCTCATGCCCCAGCACAGGCTGGGATATGACCTGCTGGAAAGCAGCAAGAACGTAAGTATTTCTTAGATCACACCACTGTTACCCTGACTAGAATGAGACAAAGGAAAAAGCAAAGAAAAAATACTCTTAATCTTATCTCTGGTTTTAATAAGAAAAAAAGAAAGCAATGGCAAAACATTGCTTGGAAATAAATCTGATTAGTTATTAAGGGGCAATAGTCTTCCTCAGGTTGTTCGGTGTCATATCAAACCTTTTTTATTAGATGAAAGTAGAAAATTACAAGCAAAGATGGGATATAATCCCATAATTAGGCCAAACAGACTGAAGAGTATAAAAAATCAGGACACACTTAGTCCCTCAAAAACTTTCATGAGAATGTACTTGAAGAGAAGATGATTTCAAAACCTTTTTTTCTGTTCAAAGCAAAACATGGGAGTAAATTTTAGATTGATTTTCTTCCTTGTAACATTTTAACTCACTGACTTTTATCAGGAACTTTGCTATTTCCTTTGAGATAGATATGCAATAAGTAGAAATAGCCCTTTATTCAAGAGGGTGATTATTTACATTACTTTTGGATACAGATATATACTTTATAAAGCATACAGTGAAGACAGAAGCAAAATCATATCTGTCAGAAGTCAAATTTCTGCTTGTGAAATAACAGACTTTATTTATAGAAAACTGTGACAAATGTCTGACCCCACAACAGCACAGGACAACAACACTATTTGGCACCTTATATTTCTGGAAAGAGGGAGTAGGGGAGTGAAGGAGAAGGTGATGCTGTTCACAATCACAAAAGTATCTGTACATCAAAGAAAAACTATAATGCCTACCGAGAATCTGAAAAGTATTAAAATATCACCTTCCAGCTTGTAGTTGCAGAACAGGGAAGTATAACAGCTTCCTGCTGTTTGCTGTTATTCATCTTTATGTACAAGGATCAGAAACAGCCAATACTGATCCCATGAACTTACACGGTATTACATCATTCAAATATATTTTTTTATCAAGTAAGTAATACTCTCCTTCGAACTCAGCAATAGACTATGAATAACTAAATCCATTAATTAAGCAAAAAGACTAGTTCAAACTCACCTTTCTCCCAATCTTTCAAAACACCCTATTTCATCTGAAATGTGTCTTGTATCCAGCTGCCCTGAAGTTTTCTCTAAAATTGTTATTCATCCATTCCTGACTACTTCTTTAGCCTTCTACTCTTTTGTCCAAGTTCTTGTCCTTTGTTTTATGTGTATATCTTCATAGCAGAAAACATGTTTTGCCCCATGTTCAACCTGTGCAGCTTGATTCTCTCATATTCTTTTTCTCTGTCCCTCAAGTTTATAATTTTTTCTCTACAGTTTCCAAGTAGCAGTGAACGACAGAAAGGTAGGGAAAAAAATTGAAAGACGAAAGTTGTTTTTCTTCTCATTTTCATTTTTTCTTTCACTTGCATAATAAGGAAAAAACATGATCACTTCATATATGATGTGTGCATAATTAATTTTTAAAATTTATCAGAACATGACTAAAGCCACATATTCAAATACAAACATACACATATACATATGAACATACATGTGCATATCTATACATACATTAGCACACACATATATTTGTAAAGTTTTCAAAGTATAGGAACTGTATCTATAATCACAGAGTCGAAAATACAAACATATGTATTTTTATATTGCTTTTCGCATGCATGCAAATGGTATTTTTTTCTAAAGAGTTCATCTCAAGTAGAATTTTGTATGTTAAAGGTATGCATCTGTGCCTAATGATTAACTTATGGTGTAAAATGTTGAACAAGACTCTAAAAATTTGTATTAAATAGCTTAATTTTAATCTCTTTAAAACATTACTTCTTACACTGCCTAATATAAGAACATTTCCAGGCATCTCAAGGACAGTGGAAAGTGATGTTTAAAGATACATGAATATTTTTATGTAAAATTTTTAGTAGCCCTTAATTTTGTATGTATATGTGTGCTGGTTTTGGCTGGGGAAGAGTGCATTTTCTTCACAGTGGCTGGTACAGGACTGTGTTTTGGTTTTGTGCTGAACACAGGGTTGATAATATGGAGATGTTTCTGCTGTTGCTATGTGTTTCTGTGCTTTTTGTATTCCCACAATGGCAAGGAGGTTGGGGGTGCATGGGAGGTTGAGAGTGGACACAGCTAGGACAGGTGACCCAAAGTGACCAAGGGGATATTCCAGACCATATGACATCATGCTCAGTAAATGAATTTGGATATAGAAGGAGGAAAGAGGACATTTGGAGTTGTGGTGTTTGTCTTATTAAGTCACCATTACAGGTGATGGAGCCCTGCTCTCCTGGAGATGTCTGAACAGCTGCCTGCCCATGAGAAGTGGTGAATGAATTCCTTGTTTTGCTTTGCTTGTGTGAGCAGCTTTTGCCTTCCCTATTAATCTGCCTTTAACTCAACCCATGAGTTTTCTACCTTTTACTCTTCCAATTCTTTCCCTGATCCCACTAGTGGGGGAATGAGTGAGTAGCTCTGTGGGGATAGGCTGCTGGCTGGGGTTAAAACAAGACAAAACAAGAAGCAACTTCAGGTAAACGATCACATATCACAAGGCTACATGAGTGTACTCTCCATGTCTGATATACAAAGCACATCAGTTTCTAAACATCAAAAGATATCTACATATCCCCTCAAGCACTAAGCCCTGGAGGGAAAAATATGCATTTTTATTTTCTCCTGATTCTCCTTCTGGTATTTCTTCAGTTTATCCTTAGTTACCTAATGATTTAACATCATATTCTTATAGGAAAAAGAAAAAAAAAATGCAGCAGGTTGTCTTATTAGAAACTAGGATGCATATGCTATGGCTTGATGGGAGTTACAGTAGCAGTGTTAGCCATAATGCCTATGTTTCACACACAGTTTTCTATTCTATAATTGAAGTTATTAATTCTATTGAATTATTGCATGTTCATGGAGGAGCAGGGCTGGGATGGAGGAAATTAGGTGGTGAGATTGTACAAAACATACACTCAGTGTTTGTGCAAAATTTTCATAATTTCATAAATTTCATAATTGCCATAGTTTCCATAATTGTCATATTTTCTATTTCTTCAGATCCATTTCTATTTTTTACACCCAGTAAAATAACAGTAAATGATTGACTGACTTTCACCTATCTTACTTAATATAGTAATGGAAACCTTGACAGAAATGCTCAAGAAATTCTAAAAATAGACAGGTTGAGGCAGTAAATGGTAGCACATCATGTTGTATGCAGATGATATGTTGCTGTTATTGATAGAAAAGTCAATTATTAACCTAGTCAGAACGGTATATTCAATATGAATCCTGATTGTCCTGAAGATCAATTTAGACAAATCTATATTCAAGTTGACGGTGATGTGAAGCATAAAATTTGAGTGGTTTGCACTTTTAGATTTTAAATGGAGTATATGATAAAACATATAAATATGGAAGGGCTTTTTCTTTTGCTTTATTTAGCAAAGTTGCACTGTTTACCATCCCTTTCTCTGCCTTCAGTAAAAGATACAAAAAAGAGCACTGAAAAGGGAATGACACAAAATCAAGTTTCTTACAGTTACTGGTGCAGGAAAGATTGATGCAGTTTGCAAAGTCACCTTCACATGATTTTTATATTTGTCATGGTTGCCTTGTATAGTCTGCTTCTCAAAAATTGTCGAAGATTATTAAAGATCTTATCTGAGAAAAGGAAAGTGGTCTCTGTTCACTCTTAGATAACTTTAGGGATGGGCTGTCCCTTTTTAGGCAATCTCACTGGGCATTTGTGCCTCAGGGCAAAATATGTCACCTTCATACCTCTCCATATTTATCACTCTATGCTTATAACACTCTGAATTCCAAATGGATCATCAGTCTCTTTAAAAGTAGTGGCAACACTTTTGGTAGGAAGTGAAAAATATGCAAAATGGTCTAGTGCAGAAAGAAAAGAGCAGCTTTTAAGTACTCATGGTTCACATTTGATCTATTGTGCAATGGGTGAATTTTCTTCCATGCTAAAATTGTGGAAGAGAATCCCTTTGAGTTTGCTTAAATCTACCCAAATGTCAAAAGGGAAAATGTTACATCAGGTAGTAGTTTAGTTAGTGGTTTGCCAGACTAATTTATATATGTCTCAAATTAATGATAAGTATGGTTTTGCTGAATGAGTTAGAAAGAATGGCAACTGAGCTCTAAAATTACGACAACATAAAAAAAGACAGGCAAAACCCACCACTCTGTTCACCATTTACTCCCCTGGAAAGAAGGAAGAAATATGGCAGTAGAGGATCTGCACATCCTCTTTTTCTTCCACTTGAAGCCACGGACTCCTTTACATGGAAGTAAGAATCCCTTATTTGAGCTCCTGCAGCGATGATGTGAGTGGTATAGCATAACAACCTGGACACAGCCACACAGCTCCATGCTCCACGTCCCACCCATCCTTGGCCAAAACTGGGACAATCCGCAATCACCGGTCTGTTGAGGGGTGTTCCAGAAGATTCAAATGTACCAAACAACCAGTCTTAAAGAGCATGTGATATCACTGGGTTACTTTCAGTTCTGTGCATGGTGATATGCTTCATGCCACTGGTTATGCCTGTCAGCTAAACAAAAGTTGATAAACGATATCAGATCTTTCAACCAGCATCCATGATGCACAGAGCTAGCTCCTGCTACAGCACGCTGACAACTGCTCTCTTCCTTATGAGAGCACCTATCCCAGTGCTTCTATCACTTATAGTCACTGCTTTGTGAGAAACTTTTTCTTTCCACAGTGAAATTCCATTAAGAATGTACTGCACGCAAGAAAATAATGTGTGTTAATGGCAACTATTCCACTTTAAAATTTTATCCTACCTAATGGTTCAGTGAGGTCTGCCAGATGTATATCAGCTGCATAATTTAAGGGATTCTGGCAGAATGAAGATTGTATTTCCTGCAGGAATGTCACGAATTCTAGACTATTTGCTAGTTAGATTTTGGTGTGGATTTTTAAAATGTCATATAATATTTCTAGGTACAATTTTATTGCCTGACTTTATTTTCTCCATACAAATTATTGGTTTATTATCTTAATTTCTTGTTTGGAGAGGAGATTATTTGCATCATGGTCTATTCTTTCCTTGAAAGCTGCTAAATTAGATTCTACAAGCAATGTTAGATATAATAAATTAGTAGTATTGTGTGAAAAAAGGAAATCCAAGAGTTGGAGTTTTGTTTGTTTGTTTAGTTGTTATTTTTTTTTCTTTCTTTCTTTCTTCAGTTTCTTTTTCTAATCTTGTCCACAACACGAAAAATTTAATTTAGGAAAACGCACATGAAGACGACACAGTCTCCAATGCACTAAAAGGTCTGAAAGGCCAGTCCTATGAGTCTTTAGATATTTGCTAGTTTATAAATGTAAGTCTGCCAAATATCCTACCTATTTTACTGTATTTTGAACCTTTCAGATGTAGAATGGTGGTGTGAATTTGAATCTGAGAACATTAATCAATGGGGCTGCAAAATGTATGCACTCTGACTTGTTACAAAGATGTACTCAGCCTGTATGTCTGTCCTAGCTGTGTTAGAAAAACTGAAACTAGATTAATGCTGACATAGCTGTGATAAATCAGTTAGTTCCATTGCTAAGATAAATTGACAGTGGTATAAATAGCCTTTACAAATTCTACATATCCTTCAGACTTTATTCAATAAATAAAAGTTCAGTAAAAATATGTATGCTTACTCTTTGATTGCTGACTATAAAATTGCCATTTTTTGTCTGTTTCAGAGAATGTCTTTAAAACAAAAACTGTATTGTTCTACATTTTATTTATTTATTTATTTATTTTGAGTCTTACAACTTGAAAGTCAATGATATAGAATTGTCAATACTGTGCTTTGGGCACAGTATTAAGCAAATATTGCAAAGTTTGACTGGAAGCACAAGTTCTGAAAGTACTCTCCTAAAAAGCATTCTTCAAGCAACATTAGAGAGTTGTATGTAAAGAGATATAGAAAAAAAATTCTTTTACTTGGACAGTGTTTTGGTTTTTTCCTCTAAGAGAATTTTCTCTTTATACCTAAAAAGAGGGAAGGCAAGTTCCGGGAAGGCAAGTTCCGGGAAGGGAAGGGAAGGGAAGTTCCGGGAAGTTCCGGGAAGGGAAGGGAAGTTCCGGGAAGTTCCGGGAAGTTCCGGGAAGGGAAGGGAAGGGAAGTTCCGGGAAGGGAAGGGAAGGGAAGGGAAGGGAAGGGAAGGGAAATGTTTGTAGACTTAGCAATAGGAATAAAACTTGGGTTTTGAGAAGTTTCCAGCTGATGTAATATTTTGCAATTTTTTAATGTAATAATGAAACTAGTGAGTATCATCACAATATTTTCAGCCTGATGAGTTCTTACACCTACCTAAGACCCAGTGCAAGTTCTTAGCACTCAGTGGAAGAGCAGCAGGTCATCTCAGGAATCTCTTCAGCAGAAAAAAATTGACTGCAATGTGTCCATCTAGTATTTGTGTGAAAGTCATTCAGTTTCTTAGTCAGGGTCTAATAAAGATATCAAAAGCAACGTACAAACCAGAAAGATTCCGATCTTGTCTATTCTTACCTAGTAAATTCACACCATTATAATCCTTTCTGTTAAAGGACATTGATTTAAATGTACTACCTCTTTATGCTCATGTTTAAACTAGTAATAATAAAAAAAAATTATGTTCTGCTGTACTCCAGTGAAGTCAAGAGCACATAGTAAAGTGCGAGGAAAATATCTGACAATATATTCTATCTATGTTTTATTTTCATTTCACCATATATTACATTTTTATGCATTCATTTTCATTTTCCTTTCTTGTCATTACATTTCAGATTCTGTTGGGTTTAATGGGAATTGTTCTCAGGTTGAAATTTTGCAATTTTTTATGTCTTTGCAGATAAAAGGAAAATATACTGCTGGAATAAGATAACCTATTTTAAAACTAAACATCAAGATTCAATAAATAATCTAAATGCTCAAAACAAAGAAACAAGCAATTCCTTCTTTCCAGTGTCCTGTAGTTTCATTAAATTACATATTATATATGTGTCGGAGATGAGGTTTTTTCCCTGGTGGATTAATTAGTACAAATGGCTGTTTTTGTAAACTACGATATTTTTATTGTTATTTTGGACCAAGCAATGTCTCATTTAAGGTCATATTTTTTTCACTGAGTAGAAGAATTTAATCAGAAAAATATACAAAAGCAGTATAAGTCATATGCAATTTCAAGGGCTTTCAGAATTTTTATACATTCAGAAACTGTGTTGTATTTTGTACAGAAATTCATTTCTCTAAGTTAAGGAACGGCTTGGAAATACTGAAAAGTTCTTTCTTAAAAGATTGGACCTCTGATATTAGTCCAAAGATTTTCAGTTAGGTGTTAGTCAAAGTGTTAATCACCTACTAAATTAAATGAGTCATTATTTGTATTTCTTTATGTTGATAAATTGCATATTTCTATAAAATAAAGAGAAAGCCTTTTGACATACTCTGTGTTATTTGGAACTCTATTTATATAAAAATTTTTTAGCATAACTAGCCTAGCTTTTCAATTTGCTGAAGTCTTAGGTGGCAAGCTCTGAGCTTTCACCTAGATATGGTGAACTTTTACCTAGTTAAATAAAAGAAGGCCCTAGAGATTGTTCAAGACTGAAGATAAGAAAGGTACAATCACCAGAGGAACCTGCAGCCCAGAGATAAGGAAAGAAATTGCTCACCTATGAAGGGACTCAATGAAGAAGAGGAATACACCAGACCCTAACACAACTATTGACCCAAATTTTGTGTGTGGGGTGAAGATTCTTAGATTGTAAGAGTTTGACTGCTGGGGATTTCTTCATTCAGGGTCCTTCTTCAGACACAGACAGCTTGAATTGAAGTGCTATTAATAAAAGGTATTTTTATAGTGGAATTCATTTTTTGGTTTATTTATTTGACAGAAATCTAGTCCAGCTCTGTTATAGTGACTGGCATGCACAGTTTCTATAACACATAAAAAGGAGTAAAATAATCCAAAATACTGCTCATTAAGAGTAGAGCAATATGGTTTGGGTCTAATTTGTCACATTTGGTCTAATTTTTCCACATAAACATTTGTGAGTTGTACATGTACATGTACGCCTTGCTAAAAACATGTAAGTTCAATGTATTATCTAACATGACTTATTTTCCTGTCTGAAATAGAAAGGAGACACCTTGCTTTTTGATAAATATGGGCATGATAAATGTGCTGTATACCAGTATCTATAGAAAATTTACTTCAGCATTTGGATTAAAAAATATAGATCACTATACTGTAGAAAACAGTATCCCTTTTCTAAAAGAACACATTTTTCTCTTTCCATTAGTGTCCTTTCAAAGTCAGAATTCAGTCTGGTCACAAAAACCAATAAATGTATATTAGCGAGACACTTCTCCTGAGCAATGGCTTTCCTCCATTGCCTTTTTCTTTATTTTTATAGTAGGATGTTTCCCTCCAGGCTTCAGAAAACAGGAAGGCTATTTCATTTTTTATAAGTGACTTCCTCTCCTATACTCACTATTTTTGGCATTACCTTATATCTTTGAGATAATTTTAACCTCTGTAAACTCAGTAACATGAAATTTCTTTCAAAACAGAAGAATAGAATAGAGACATTCTGAGTTCAGTTCAATATTTGACTTTTTTGTCTTGTTACGAGGAATTTTCATCAACGTGGTGAAATAATTTTTAATCCTTCACACATTAAATCGATCAGAAAGAAATACTGGGAAATGTATTGGTGGAAATTAGTCTATTTCTGACATTGACTTTCACCAGTTCTAAATTCAGAAATGGTTCAGGGAATTCTCTGTGTCTCTGCTCATTGGCAGTTAGTATACAAGCAGTTCCACTGACTTCAGCAAGATTCCTTAGGCAAATGGTGGTGGTGGTGTACAATAGATTATGTCAATACTGCAATAAAAAAGAGGGACACGATTTGTTCTTTAGCTTTGAGGCTGAAAGAAATAGTTTGAGTATAGTCACATGCCATTGCACTGGTTCTGGGTCTCTTCTGGATTGCATATGGTGTCCCTATATTCACACAAGGAGGCTCATATACACACACACAGGCATGTATGTACATGTGCACATATTATTTTCTGGTTCTAAACGTCTGAAATGTGTAAGATCTGTGTGAGAGTTTGCCAAATTGATATTTTACAGAGTCACATGAAAAGGGGATATTTCCTTAAAACCTAAGTGTCAGATTAGTCTGTCAGCACTCCAGGAAAGCTGAGACCCTTGTGCCTGACTGGTCTGTCAACATCCCACTGTGGGGACTCCATTGAACAGTGTGCTGGATCAGAGGTCAATTCAACTGACTTATTCAGGGACAGATGCCAACAGAGAGACCTCTTCATGCTTCTCCACACCTTTACACACCACAGAAGACTGCTAGGACCCTTGAAGGATTTGCACTAACAGTTTACTGAATAACATTCTTTAAGAATAATATCATGACAGATTAAGGTTTGAGGATTGCCAGTGATAGTATCTGACTGAAAAAATGCATTTGAAGCAATGCACAGACAAGTTCTAATCCCTAACAAAAATTACCTCAAGATAATCTTTCAGGGCCCATAGAGTATGGTTCTTACTCAATAGGTGTCCCTGTGGAAGAAAAGACACATTCAGCCCTACAACAGTTCCAAGAAGCTATCATGAATTCTTTCCTAAATTCTCACCATTCTTAACTTACTTTTATAGTATTTCTTTGCATTTACATAGAGAGTGAGTGAATCTAGTCATACATCTTATTCAATGAGCAGCAGTCATACTTTGGAGGTGGGTAACATCAGTAATTATATCTGAGATAACCCTGGGATAGGGACACACATCAGTCCCAGGAAAGTGATTTCGCCACAATTGCTGACTCAAAAGAAGGCCATCTTCCTTTACCTCTCTTGGTTGTCAACTGCTGCAAGGTTTATCAGCTAAAAGCACCACCAACTTCCTCTTGGAATTCAACTTTTAATCCCCCTTAAATTGTATTCTTTGTTGGGGAAGCTGGGCCTGCTGACCACATTCCATCCAAGAAGCAGCAAACACATTTCCCCCAATAATTTCCATGTGGTTATAACTTTCCATGTGTCTATAGCATTCCACTGTAATTGTGCCCCCAGTCATTTTTCCACACATAGCATGGCACAAAAAGACATGGCCTGGGATGGAGTGAAAGGATGTAGAGATGCCTGTGTGAGTATAGAGGAATAATTTTGGAAGATTGGGAAGTAAAATCAGACCAATTTTATTTGCACTACCTATTGGAGGCATTCTTTGATACATTCTGTCCTCTGAACTATGTTATTTCCTGGCTTCTACAGCTGTGGATCAAAACTGTATCAGAAAAAATTTTAACAAGCTCTTTGGAGAATCAATAGTCCAGTGATGCAGTTTGCTTTTAGCCTGGTTTATTCAGCAATGTGAATATGCAATTTATTTGTAATTCATACAGTTTAGTGTGCTGTCCCGGTTTCAGCCAAGGACAGGGTTGATTTTTTGCAATAGCAGGAGGGGGCAAGGAGAAAGGAGTGTGGCCATGTGTAACTTGATTCCACTTCACTTTGTTGCTGGTGAGGGAGAGTGGGTGTCACCGAGGTCGGGGTCCTGAGCATTTTATATGTAAATTATCCTCTCTTTTGTACACTTTTGTTATTAATATTGTGGCTGTTACTCTTCATTTTCTTATCTCATTCTTATCTTAACCCATGACCTCTGCCTATTGTGCCTCCAAATCTCCCCTCTGGCCATCCGTGGGAGGGAGGGGTGGATTAGGGGGAGGGGAAGTGGAAGACAAGGGAAGGGGAGCAAGCCAGCAGCTGTGTGCTTGGGGAGTCTCAGTGGGAGAGCTGTACTGGGGAGTATCATTCCTAAACCAGCACACTGTGTTCTGTTTCTCCCTGCAGGCCAGTTTAGTATCAGGTGTACAGTTCAAATTATTATTTCAAAGTAGAATCCTTTTACCATTCTGCATTTACTCTTGATGTTCTTTTGAAAACAAAGATTATTCTTGCAAGTTTTTTTTGTGTACTGGTAAAATACATCAATCACTGCCTCAAAAAGAAGTGAGACAAAACAGACTAAGCTTTTAAAAGTAATTTTTGAATGATTTTTTGCACTAAAGAAACCAGTGTGCTTGAAAAGTAAAAGACCATAATTTTGTTATAAATATCTACTTGTATTCCACAAGTGATTGGAAGAATAAGAAATGTTAAGAAAATCATTCACTCACCTTAAAGGTTGATTTCTGAGTAACAGTCAAAACTGGAGAAACTTGCAGAGATAAAAAAGGCAAGCACAGAGGCACTCTAAGAGAGATTACTTTTTTATCCTGTGAGTATTTTTACACTTAGGTATCACACAAAGGATTGCCTGTCTATAAAAGTAAACAAGTATTGACTGCATGAAAGTTTATTCCATCAGAATTTAACATAGGCAGCAGTTTTCCTTGTGAAGACCACTTGTACAGGTTTTGCCTTGAGAGGCAAAGCTTCATAGCATCCAGACGTCCAGTTCATCTGCAAGAATGTGTGCTATCCCAGACCTTCATGTAAAACTAGATAGGCACATTCATACCTCTAAAACTGGTATTTTCTACATATTTACCCAAAACCCAATATAAATTACATTTTTCAGGATATGACAAGAAATTAAGAAATTCCAGGAGATATTATACTGATGCATCATAGACACATTTGTATTTTGTCAGTGTATTTTTTTAGTGGTTTTGTTTTTGGGTTTGTTTTTTTTTTTTCCTGCAGGAAAAGAACCATATAAACTGGTGAACAAGGTTTTCAAGATATTCAAGGTTTACAAACTCTGTCAATGACTAGTTGCACTTGAATATAAAAGCAAAATTAAATGTAAACCTCTTATGTCCTTCTGAGAAATAGATCTGAGTAATCTTCTTGGAATATATCTGCTGTAGTTTCATCAGCTTTTTACAGAGATGATAGATTTCTGTGTTAAGATATATGACAACCAATGTCAGTGTAGTCATTTGCTGTCTGGAGATGATCAGAATTTTTGTTATTCAATGAGATTTTTCTATGTACCAGGCTCTTTAAAAGTCTGCAAAAACTTAATCTATAGGCTGATGTTCAAAAGTATTACCTCTAAAAGGTGTTGATCATCCACCTATTTTTTAATTATTAGATTGTAGAAAGAGACTTGGTCTCTCATTCTGACCAGAAAGATACAAGCTTCTGATCCTTAAGATTTATATAATTTTAGATACTAAAGAGCAAAGTAGAGTAATCTCTGAAGAATGAGAAAGGTGCAAACTGTATTTTTTTGATTCCTCTCTTCTTCCTGGCCATTCCATTCAACATGTTTTAGTGCTGATAATGCTCATCATGACCACTACCCCTTGTTCTGTGGACTGTGTGCACATTCATAAGCAAAATATAGGTTTTAGCTCAAAAATCTTATTCTGTAAATGCCAGAAATTGACAATGACCTACAGTGTCCAGGCAGCTGCTCATGGTTTGTTTTTGTATTTGTGTAAGTAAGTTTACTCTGTTTGTTTGGTTTGGGGTTGTTTCTTTAGGTTTCTTTTTGGGGATTTTGTATTTGATGTTAAAATAGTGGTTACTTCTCTCTAGGCTAAAGCAAAAAGTTTATTTGGTTGGTTCATTTTTTTTTGGTTGGTGGGTTGGTTGTGGTCTTTTTAAAAAAAGAACAAGATATCATACAAACAAAACCAATCTAATCCCCCAAAAATATTCTGCAGAAAAGGAAAAGAATAATACAGTTTAGCCACACTTATAACTAGAAGGGGTTATCACAGCTGGTTGTGGGCAGCTTTACATTGGCTAAATCCTAAAAATATCTCACCATTGGCCTATAAAAAGGCCAGTTTAAGTGTCTGATATACCAAATGGAGGAAAGACTGTCTTAACTCATCACATCTACACCATGGTATTGTGGATTGGAATATGTGTCATCATGAGGATAAACCCTCAAAACAATTTACATTTAAACTGAATTCTATGTCACCAAGTCAAGTTCCTAAGTCCACTACTGAACCTTTCTTGTATCAGTAAATCAGAGAATATGCGAAAAGAGGATTTGCCATACAGAGCCAATCAGTCAATATAAATATTGACTGTGAGGAATATTTTGTAGAGAGAGAGCCCTGGAGCCAATCTAGGCTGAAATTGACTCTTGGAATAAATACTTTCCCCATTTCCTTTGGGAAGAAAACCCAATGAATTATCATTCTCATAAAATGATATAATATGATTTTTTTTAACCTTCTTTTTAAAATTAAAAATTAATACAACATATCTGTGATATCCCCCACAGAATATTTTTGTCTCTATTAAGGGATTTTCAGAGCTATCACCTTGCATGGAAATAGCATAACAAAAAGACTACGAGTTGGAAAGGAGAACTTGGACAAAGAGAAGAATGGAGGAAAATATTTGAATCTGAATGAGATACTGAGTGGACTCTAAGAATAAAACTATCTGTTAAAGCCAGGAGGATTTCTAAAGATGTGATTCTCCTTGACAAATGCAACTCAAAACATAAGGGACTGAGCAGCCAAACAGATGTTTTATATTACATTAGTGTAAATTAGGTATTGATTTTCCTTCACTTGTCTTTTCAAAGCATTTCTAACTATGTTGTCTTTATCACCTGCTGTAAATAAACACCTTATTTGCATTTTACTATAACCTTTTAAGTTAAAGGTAGTTTCAAAACATCTACCTAAGGTATGCTTACCAAAGTTGCACAGATCCAAATAACTAGGTCACTGCAGCATTTGTACACAGAGCCCAACACTCCAACCAATTTCCACAAGGAGGCCATAGGGTAACAAGTTATACATCTACTAAAGCTTCATAAATCAATTTGAGAGCTAATGTTATAGAGGTCAGCAGAGAAAGCATCTTCAATGATCAGTGATAACCAGGAAAAAATCACTCACAAGACTGTGAGTTACTGAGGAATATTACTGAAACAAAGCATTCCAAAGGAGAATGTAAGAAATAGAACATTTTCTTTTGATAATGCTGCAAAATTTCAAATGGCTTCTATTTTAAGGATGCGAAACAGAACCCTTAATAAAATTGTCATTTCTATTGAAACTGCTAGATAATACAATTGATAATCATGGAAGAGGAAAAAAGATAGATGTATCAAAATACATAAATTGCAATCTCTGAAAAATAGTATAAGTTTGCAGTCAGTTCCTAGGCGCTGTGCAGACCGAACATACAGTGTTATGTAGATTGTCACTGAGCAGCAGAGGTGACGATTGTTGTTACATATAGTTTCTGCCACAGCACATTTTATCAGGTTAAATCCTGAGAAATGAGGAAGGACAATTGATCATGATTTGATGAGGGTTTTTTGGACCAGAAGGTAGGGACAGATGGATGAAAAAAGACAGCAATCAGAGAATCTGAGGAGATTCCAGAGGAGAAAGAGGAAATTTGTATTCAAAAGGTGGAAATAATACTTTCCAACTGTAGAAATGCAGTGGGAAGGAAAAAGATTTATTTTTCAACCTTTTTTGTCTTTATAATTCAGCAGTTCAAGTCCTTTATACACACACACACACACATATATATGTTTAATTATCTTGTTGCAGTTAAATAAAATATAGATTTAAATATGAAAAATCACTGATTTTTTTTCACACATTCTTATCTTGAAGGAATGATGAGAGTGTTATCCCAGGCTTTTGAGTCTTTTTGTTTGTTTGCTTGCTTGTTTTTTCACCTGGGGCTTTGTTGTTTGCTTGTTTGCTTGCTTTTATTCCATAACTTTTAAATATTTTAATCTCCAAGCTGAGTGCTGTAGCATACAGCATTTTTGGGAGTAAGCAGTGGGAAGTACAGACCTTACTCTTGAATTTTCAGGATTCATGGACTACCAGAGGGGAACTTTAAAGGAAAAATTTCAGTATGAAATAACATGTATGTTTCTACCGTCTTCCTACAGTCCTTGATACCCAGGAAACAGAAGGCTTTTGAAGATCATTTACTATGTTTTGCTCTCAGCTGGATGAGATATGCTTTAATTCATTTATTTTCTAGAGCTGAGCCAATCTGAATAGTTTATGGGATCTTAAACTGAATATTTATCTTCTTGTAATCCTCAGGAGAATTTGAGAAAGAGCAAAAATTTGCAACAAATTATTTTAATACTATCATTTTTCCTCTAACTATAGCTGTCTTTCCTGAAGATTGGCCTTGAAAACCAAATACAATCCAACTCAACCAAGTATATCATCACAAGCGGAACGTGTCTGAATTAATAGGTGAATTGATGTTCTTGTTGACTATGGTTTTCAATTTTTTTTTCTTGGAAAACAGACACCATTACAGCATTTCTTCCACTATACCCCTTGCAGAAAAGGTATTTGTTAGATTTATGAGACACTGCTGAAAATTCATGCACGTATTCAAAACAACAGAAGGCCATCATATTTGAATGCTATGCAAATAAGTGATGAAAGAGTTGGTCATACTTCTATGGAGGTATGAGCCAGATTCTGCAGTGGATTGACTCTGTCCTAAGCAGCTGTATCTGAAAGCTTTAGGTATTGTATAATTTTACTATATAAGTCTTTAGAATCTTTATTGGGTTTACATGACAAAATTTTGGTAGCAGGGAAACTTCAGGGGTGACTTCTATGAAAAGAGACTAGCAGCTGACCCTGTGTCAGGAGGAATCAGCTCAAGCTGGCTCAAAGATGTATCCACACCTGGGAAAGCTGAGCCCATTATCTATGTTAGTGGTACCTCTGTGATATCATATTTTAAAGAGATGGTAAAAAATGCTGTGCAGCAGATTTGAGAGAGGATTGAGAAATATGAGAGAAGCAACTGTTCAGGCACTGAGATCGAATAAGGAGAAGGAGGAGGTGCTTCAGGCATTGCAACAAAATTCCCCCACAGCTCATGAAGAAGACTGAGGTGACACTTGGTGTCCCCCTAAAGCCCATGGAGGACCACAATGAAGCAGATATCCACCTGCAGTCTGTGGAGGAACCTGCACTGGGTCGTGTCAACCATGAATGAGGCTGAAGCTCATGGAGACCCCACACATGAGCAGGTCCTTAACAGGAGACAAGGTCCACAGAGAGAAGCCCAAATTATTGCATGTTTTCTGAAAGAAGCTGTGGGATCCACATTGGAAGTCTGTATCTGAAGGCCTCTAAAACTCCATGACATGGAAGAAGTCCACAATGAAGCAGTTCTCAAAGCATTTCAGCCCATGAGAAGGGGTGTTGGAACAGTTTGGGAAGGACTGTATCCCACTGGAGGGGCCTCACACTGTAGTAGGGTACCAGTGTGAAGAGGAAAAACCAACAGATAGGAAGCTTTATGAACTGACTTCAACCCACTTTCTCCAGGCCCGTGAGATATGTGAAGGGAGGAGATGAAGAAGTCAAGAAGAAAGTTGAACCTGGAAAGAAGTGAGCTGGGAGAGGGTAGGTGGTTTTAGATTTGTTTTTAATAACTAGAAACAAATTTAACTAAATTGAATCCAATCTCTTTTGCCCATTTGCCCAGGTGAGTGAACTCCCTTATTTCAAACCATGACTTTTCTCATTTATTGTCTCAATTTTTTCTCTCTGTTCTCTTGAGGACAAGGAGTGATAGAGTGGCTTGGTGGGCACGTAGTGGCCAGGCAAGGTCAAGGTCAGCCCATCACAGAACCACAAACATTTTCAGTAGTTAGAATGCTATTGCGTACACGCACACTTTGGTGTCAGGAGCCTTCTCACTTGTTGAGGAATACACATTTTCCTTCTAAAAGGATAGAATCAATGCAGTAGGACTTTAAATTAATGGAGATCTTCATAAGCTAATCCTTGGCTTCTATAAATTCCTGTTCATTCCATGTAATCCAATTTCCAGTGCCAGAAAAACATAAAATTATATGCCTTGCACAATCATTTGACAAGAAGGATCAAGGTAAGCTTTTTTCAGAAGCACATGCATCAGTGTTCAGACTGTGCTTTATATTGACACATATGAATATGGATTTAGCTGATTCCACTTTCAAACAGATGTTTCATTTGTATACTAAATCATTTCATATGACTGATTCAGTATTAAATTGCAATAAAATACATAAGTGTTTTTTTAATATTTACCTGTCAGATCTCTAACTAATTTGATTTAAAACAACAGTGGCTGAATAATAGCATGCATTTCAGAAAGTGCTTTAATAGGTAAGAAGTCAGGGTCCTTAAAAAAATCCCAAAGAAGAAATATTAGTGTTTTTTGCATACATTGTCCCTCTCTTCCTTAACTGAGGATTTGAATGGTTTATGCAGATAGAACAAACACTAAAAGAGCTCTATTTTGCTGGATTTTAGTATAGGATTGCTGTATATTGCTACCAATTTGAATGCTACTCAACAGCCTACAGGAGATCTGCATTTTGATGCAAATAGTGTTATCTCAGTCATTAGAGGTTTTAGGGTATAGGCTAGGGATTAATATTTATAGCTGCCTAGAGAAGTGGAAATTAATCTCACAGTGTATTTGAAGACTTGTTTTCACTCCTTATTGGAAGGAAAAAAGAGAGATATAACAGAGTTCTGAAACACAGCTAGGATGCCTGGAACACTAAGCGTCACTGAATTGTGCACATCTGTAAGGTTAAGTTTTCTGCTCTAAAGCAGATAGGTCAAAAACAACTCAGAGTTTTGATATCTTTTTCTTTCATCAAAATTCTTTTTCAGACCTGAGAGAGAGGTTTCCAAACCATGCCATTCTTCTGAAAAGAAAAATTGCCAATTCTCATCCACCACTGCACCATCATTTCTCCCAGATCACTTCATAGCTCCCTGGTGAACCGAGGAAGATGTGTTGCAAGCATTGTCATACCATGAACCTTACAAGAATTTTACATTAAGTTAATAGTAAGAGAGCTAGTATTGATTATGGCCCCTCTACTGTCTATCTCTGTAGAAAAATATCTCAGACAAAGCACCAAAGAATCAGTGTTAACAGAGTTATGCAACTATGAATCAAGACAAGGCAACAATAAGAGATAAGAATGTTATGAGAATCAACATATTCATAAATCTCAGGCTTCTGTAGATTTTAAATTCAATTCTACATCCCCATTTCACCTCTTCTTTTAAAATTATTCTTTGAAACGTTAAATCACTAAGGAATATGGCATTTTACTTTGAACAGTAAGATGAAAATATTTCTTTCATATAAACTTTAAAGGATGAAGAAAAAGAAAAAGACATATAGATGTGAAGCAATTAATTTTTTTTGTTAATTAAGTCAGGTACCTACCTTTTGTAGTGAAGAACTTAGAGCAGTGAAGAAAATTCTCAATAAAGGAGATACTCAGATCAGAAAGAAAAATCCCTCCTAAGACTACCTGGGCAAAGAATAAATGTGGTTTTAACAGTTTTTCCCCAGTTAATAAAAGGTTAGAATAACCTCCATATATTTTAAACATCCCAAAGTTAGATAATCTTTAGCATAACTCTAACTGTAACCTAATTTTTCCCCCACAATATTTAAGAAAAGTAAACCAACTGTGCAAGGCAATTTGTCACACTGAGCACCTATGAAACACAATGCTCATGAAAAAATTTGCAGAGTTAAATATTTGAATAAAAGCACCGCTTATTTGCTTTTATGAAGTGTGAATTATTGCCCTTTTGGGGATGTGGAGTGATTGAGCAGCCAGGTGGGAATTTGTCCCTCAACCAAGACAACGCACCACATCTTGCTTATGTTTTGAGCCAGTTGTAGTCGGAAAAGGTGCATTAGCTTCTTGGACTGCCTCTGATAGGCCTAGGGATGCACTCTAAAAAGTTTATCTATTTCTGTCTGTGTAAAATTGCCCTTAAATGGAAGTGCAATGCAACCTTTTCCATGGCAACTGCAGGAGCAAAGTTTAACTCATGTTTTATACTCCCATATAATACACTGCTCATGACAATTTGACCTCAGAATTATCACTTTCAGCGTCTGCCCATTCTTTCCAGCTCTTTCACAGAAATGCTGACTTGCTGACTTTCTTTTTCCTGGTAACAGAGATTACTTGTATTTCAATGAGTTCAGAAATCTGCTTGCTGTGACTGATAGCCTGACTGTGTGTGCTAATAGGCCAGCCTAAAAAAGCTTTTAATTTTTCTTAATCTGCCTTTTTTTTTCTCAGAATCCAAAATAACACTTTTTTCATTTTGAGGTCTTCATCCTCTGCAAGACAGTTTAAGTCTTGTTTTCTTAAATACCCAGGAGAATCTAAGAAAAACATGTCAGAAGCTAATCAGTGGAGAAAACTGCAGCTAGACACAATCCATTCCCATTGCAAGTATCTTCTTCAGCCATGTCTAAGCCTTTTTCTCAGTTCTTGATCTAGGGTTTAGATTTCTTCACTAAAGAGTAGTCTCTCACCTTTTGTGCGAAACCCCATATTAAGAGCATTTAGAAAGATAGTGGGATATCTGGGCTCCTTTTTTCCCATAGCCTAAGGTATATAAAGACTATGTCCCTTCACTGACTCCCATAATCCACACAGACACATAAGACACATTATGTCCCCTTCTTGTTTGTCCTTTTTTTTTTGTTGTGTGCTTGTTTGGGGGGTTGGTTTCGTATGGTTTTTTGGGAATCTTTTTTTTTTTACTTATTGCTTCTTGTGTAACAATATTAGGTAACTAAATATCTACAATTTTGCATTCAGCCTGAGTAGTAGTTTCCTGATAAAAATATTCCTAGGAAGTCAAAGATTTATTTTTTTTTTTCATCTGGAAAGGGCATTGAACCTAGCAATCTTTGACAAAAGCAATGTCTCAACCAGAGAGGTGTTCTTAGAGCATGACTAATACACAGTGACAGGATCCGACTCTTTACAAACTATCACTTACTTTTAAGTGCCATAACTGTCAGCCTGTAAGTTATTCATGTCTTTGGACTACTCTTCATTCCTCCTACTGGAGCTATGTCCCTATGCAGGAAAGAATTCAAGATTTATGAGGTTAGAAAGACTGCTGAGAAGTGAATATAGCTAAATATTCTTACAGCTAGAACATCTACTTCAAAGACGGGAACTTGATTTTCTGGGGTTTTATTCAGCCTGCTTTGACAGAGAAACATAGTTTGTTTGATCATAAACATATTTTTTTAAAAACTGAGTTCCATATCAACCAGTGTGGACAGATACGTGAGGGTTCCAAGTTTATTTTTTAAAGCTTCAGAAGCTTCGCCAAGCTTAAAAGCTAGGCCTTGGAAGTGGGAAAAAAGCTTGTGCAAGTTCATTTTGTTAAATGCTAGAGAATTAATTTAGGAGAAAGAATTTTTAAATCAGCAGTGGCCGAACTTCTGAGGATACACATTTTGTTTTCCCATATAACCTATATGGCCTATAACCTCCTAAGTTCAAGTGATATGCTTTCCACATTGATGTCAAGTTCTTCCATCTCTGCCAAATAAAACGCCAGTTACATGTCTTGTATTTCTTTCAAGTTTTCCTTTCTATTACCCAGACTCTCTACTTTCCAAGCCACTCTAACAAAGAGATAGAGTTTTTCAAACATCTGTACTACCTTGTCTATTTGGTGAAGCTTAATTTCCTTCATGACCTTTCACATTGATAGACACATGGTACCTTGCTCACCCAATCTTAGAAATCATTACTTTTTTACTCCTGACAACATCTACGCCATCATAGTTAAATCTCAGGTTTAAATATATAAGCTCTCAGTTGAAGGCCATTGCCCCAACCCATTTATCCCCTGAGAAAGAAAGAAGAATGAAACACGGCATATGCCAATTTCTAATGCATTCTTTAAATCTTCCTGTGTTGAGACTATTTCACACAGACAAGTATGACTAGCTCTTTGCTGACAAAATTTGCCCACTGTGAAAAAGCTTCAAATAAATACACTAGTGATGTTTACTTACTCCATACAGGAGAAAAATCTTTGTGGTAGCTTAAGTGTATAAGTATCACTTGAGTTTTCAATAATGGCAAAGGGGATTATTTAATCTGTATTTCTGTCTGAGAGTTCCCTTCTGGAGAATTTTTGAACCCACTGACTGATTTAAAGCAGATTTAACACAGAGGTGGAAATCTGAAAGATACGTGACTTCCAGTTTCACACAAATAAGGGGATGGCTAGTGCTGGGACAGAGGTCTAATTACTTTCAAGCTGTCACACAACAGTCTTCACTAAGCCGTCCTATTTCTTTGGGGAAAAAGATTCTGCAATTTATTTTATTGAATACAGAATTACTGAAGATTTTTTGTATCAAAATTAAATTGGTTAATCAATGAAAAGACACATATCTGTATAAACAAGACTTCACTACAGCCAGTACTCTGTTTGCTGTGACACAGAGGACTGTATCCTGACCTACTGAGGAAGTGAATTTTTTTGTACTTTTCTTTGATGCAGTATTTTAGATTTTTATTCATTCACACTTTAATTATGTTTCTATTTGAAAATAAATTATTGACTTTTGGTTCTCAATATATTTTAATAGCATAGGTTTTAAGGTATTAAAACATGATTTTAAGGTATTATGAGGAAGTAAGAGCAGAAGGTCGATATTTAAGTTTGGACCCTGTCTTTAGAATTTCCTAATGGCTTTGTTGTTGCACACCATGTGATTTTAGTTGGTATCTATATCTTGAGATACTCTGCATTTCCTCTGAACAGTTTGTATAACTTAGACACAATAATTGAGTTTCTCCATTCCTAATAGGGGCTTGACAATAGCTAAACTGAAGCATCTCACTTTTAGGCACAGCTAACTTTTTTTAGATCTAGCCCAAACAATCTTATTTGAGTAATTCCCAGATAAAGGTATCAAAACTGATGAAAGCAAACCGAATTTGGATTTTTTTTTTCATCTAGAAAGGAAAATTTATGTTTTGAACAAATTTCTCCACAAGGTCCATGTTCTTCTTATGTTGGTGTCCCCTGAGCAGATGTAGCATTCCTGATGGGGTTTTGAGACAGCAGAGTAGAGGGGAAGAGTCACCTCCCTCTGCCTGCTGGCCATGCTGTTTTAATAGGATACATCTGGATATCTAGGCTGTGAAGTGCATTACACATTTCTATGACAGCATTTTTTATTGGTATTATCTGGATGTATGTTTCTCAACAGTATTATCTGTGTGTATATTTCCAACTAACTCTAATTATTTAGGCTTTTACAAGCAAAAAAAATGTGAAAAAACACACTCCATGGAAATTAGTGCTAATGAAAAATTATTTCATTTTTAATCTTAAATGTACAACTTTGAATAAATTGTTCTCTTACCATTAGAAAATAATTGATAATACTAAGACAGTGGATAAAACAATACAAAAAAACCTCTATCCTTTCCTAAATGCTCTATATGTATCTTAATCTTAATTAATCTTAATCTTAATCACTTCTTAATTGATTGAAGTAATTTAATCACTTTTGATTGAGTTTTCTAGCCCCTTTATAGTCTGCACTCTACCTCCGAACAATTTGCAAATTTGCTTTGGAATGACTTCCTCTAATTCTCAGGCTGTACTCCATGATGCCAATCCTGATTTTTTGAAATCAGCTGCACAGTCCTAGCAAACTTCACAGGAAAATTTGCCCTGTTAGCAGCTACTATCAAAAGTTGAAAAAACAATCAGAAGTAGAGGAATTAGGTCCAAAGGCAGAAGGTGGTGCTAGGGTAAGCAGCAGCATTCTGTAGCCGTAAGGAAAACTTAAGAGGATTAGTGTAAATAGCATGTGTGTGCCTGGAGGCAGAAGATATTTTTTTAAAGGTCACCCACAACTAAATGCTGCCAGTGGACTTGCAATTGTCAATATATTTTTTGATACTTTCATGCTTGGAACTCTCTATATATAAATCTTCATTACAAAAAAAAAAAAAGATAGCCTTTTCACATTTTTCATTAAGCATTGATTTAGACATTTAGGAGAATCACAATGAATTACAATATTATATTGCAGGTTAATATAACAGTAAAAATGAAGCTGATATCTAGTCTTCTCTTCTATATGGCTAAATGATATAGCTGCTACATAATGCTATATATCCTGGAATATTATTTGCCTTGTCTTTTTAGAGGTTCTTTAATTTTCCAAAGAAATAAATCATAGAATCTTTGAATGATTCACAGCAATACGTGACCAGTCCATTATTTCCTATTAATTTGATAATATCAGGTATATAATTTCTCTATTGGTTCAACTTCAATGTCTTAATTAAAACAGCTCACAAAACCAAACTGAAAGCTGAATCCAGTCTAAATCTACTCTGACATACTGTGTGTTCCAATAAAATAATGGGATTATATCTCATATTCCTAGAACCAACTCTTGAATTTTTTTTCCTAATGATATTATTTAATGGGAAATAAATTAGAAGTTCCAACAGAAATTTACCTACTTACTTTGTTTGTGAACTACCTGTGACTCCACTCTATTGAAGGTCTGTAGCCATAAGACCCACAGGCTGCAATCCATCAGCTTGGAGGATTAACTTTTCTTACTACTGTTTTAGCATTCATGCCATAGAATTAATGAAGTTCACACAGAAACATTTTTGATTTAAAGAATCTTGCACCATGTTGATAAGTTTAACGGATAGCCCTGACCTTTAAATTATAACATGCATTCAATGAATCAGCAGATTAATAGGTCATCTAGCAAACATGAGTTTTACCTCCAGTTTATAAAGAACAAGCATGTAACAAAATCTCATCAGATCACTGATAAAATACTACACATTGTACAAATAAAACATTTGTTTATCCTATTAAAATGTCAAGCTTTATTAACTAGAGGAGGTCACCAGCTAGAGTTTCAACACATACGCATGTTAATTTACTGAGATATAAAGGTAAACAAGAGAATGTAACCAACATATCTTGACACAAATTTATAGTCTCAAGTATTGCTGCTCTCAGGGGAATTAATAGCTGAATGTAGTTAAATATTAAGTTGCTCTAGAAGTCCAATGCCTGTGCAATATATGAAACTTGGCTTGCAATCTGTACTGTGGTCTCACACAGGCAGAATGCTGACCTAAAGGGAAGCGAAGTGAAAGAAGCTTATATTAAATGTANNCTTATATTAAATGTACAAATAAAAAGTCACCTAAAAAATTAATAGACTCAAACACGAGTTGTTTCTTCCTTTTCTAGATAACTTTCTTTCTTATTAAGCACTGTCCCACAGTTTTCCCTTCTAATTTCAATACAACATGTAGGAAATCTTGTATTAATACATTGACAAATGTGGCTTTGTACAGAAACTTATTTATAAGTAAAGTGAGGCTTTGTTCTTTACAAAATAGCAATAACAAATCAGTAAAAGCATGTAAAAAAACCTCTAAAAGCCACTACCTTCCATTAGTCCTGCTTCACAGAGAAGAGAAAAGCTGATGAACTTTCAGTAAATATTCCTGTAGGACCATAATACCATTTCCTTTTAGAGCCTAGGATTAAGAGAAGTTCTTAAGTAGAGTTAAACGTGGAAATGGCAACTGGGAAAACAGGAGACTAAATAAGGTCCCATACCACAATTTCCAAAGGGGCAAGGATAGTCTGACATGCTCTTCATGCTGAAAAATTTTGTTCTACAACTGTGCACATAGCTCGCAACAGCGAAGTTCAAAGATACAGCATTAAAACCTGCTGTGTCAAGCCTTATTACTTGCTGGAAGTTATTTTGCCCAAGATACCTCAAAATAGAAGAGCTGAATTTCTTCTGAAAGGCTAAATATTACAAAAGGATATTTACTACTGACAACCAGATGTATACCATTTTTATCTCACTGATATACTACGCATGACTAGTGTCCAAAAGGTTTTATCCAGCAAATGAAGGTTTCTGCTACAATTTATAATCTCTATGAAGAGTATCTATGAAAAGTAAAGGTGGACAAATATTTTTTGGTCGTGAGAAGATCACCTTTTTTGTTATTACAAACAGGAAATATTACTTTATTTGTCCCTAATACTATTTAGGAAATAATATGCTGCCAAGAAAACTCATGTTTCTTGTTTTTTCCTCTATTATTATTATTGTAGTTGGTATTATTATTACTACTATTACTATTAATGATAATGATCATAATAATAATATTTTTACCATTACTGTGGTAATATTTTAATGTGTTTCAATTAAAACTATTCTTATTAAAATATTCTTATGTAAGCCCACAGGTTTTACACTTTTCTGATTCCCCTTCCCATCTCACAGGGGAAGGGGGGAGGGGAATGAGTGAATGGCTGAGTGGCACTTAGTTGCTGGAGTTATAAACACAACAAAAAGTCTAATTTGACAAATGTGTAGGAGCATATATTCAGAAAACAAACAAACAAAAAGCCCACAGTTCTATTCTATTGCACTTCCTCACTAGATCCTTACTGCTGTAGGCTGACAGCATCTGTAGAGTCTATTGAAGGGCACAGTTCAAAGGAGGGATATAATAAAAGGGCAGCAGAAGGAATCATGGAACCTCATGGAAGCACCATCAGCTAACAGCGCATGAAACTGCATCAGTATTCAAAGTGGAAAAATGTACGGTTGTCAAGTGCTAGTGACCTTCTATTAAAAAAAGAGGAAAAACTTAAGAAAAAGATCTTGTTACCACCTGGAGAAAACAGGCTTGACAGGTCAAAGGATCTTCCCGGAAGAAGGTGAACTTGAGACAGATTTTGCGGCTGACCAAGAAAAGTCAAAAGGAGAATGACTGCAGAAAAAGCACCAGAACTGCTTAGAGCAATCCATTCTGTGCAATAAAAATGAAAGCCCTGATGAGTTTAAAACAATACACCTCAAAATCAGAAAGAACACTTACAAAATATTGGGAAGACAGTGATATATATGTATTCCTTCTTTAATATATATGCATATTTCTTTGGACCATTATAAAGAATCATTTTTCCATGAGGCTTTGTCTTATTTTTCAACTTTATTGTGCTCTTTAAGTAGACTTGTAAACTAGAGGATCTGTGAAAGGGATAGCAGGGTACTTGTGAGAGGACATAAGTTATTTGGAAGTATTGAACATGTGTCTGGTAGGGAAAGCAAATGGGTTTGATTATGGGCTAGATACCCAATTTGGAAAGTTCTGAAAAAGTGCACTTGATTAAGGTTTTGAAGAAAAGATAATGAGGACTAAGGAAAGTCAGAACTGGTTTTACTCAGATCAAGGGAAACTTGAAAAGAGTGAACTGAATTTTCAGACCCTCGAGAAAGCATTTAATTAATAATTGAGGTAAATTAAAACATGTGAATGCCATTTACAGCTTATTTTTCAAGAGACTTAATTAACAACTCTCATATAGCTATTGCATAAAATACTGTGGGATTATTTTTGTTATTTCTTTTCTATTGTTTAGTGCTTTTATTCATTATCTTTCTCTAAAATTAATATTTAAAATTTTATTTTAATTATGTTAGAAACTATTTTGGTGCGCCACATAGCTAAAAAGAAATAAAGAAATTAGACTCTTTTATGGTCTTATTGATTTGACTTTTTAAAGATTTTCTGCAGCATATTCTGTGACCTAACAGCAGAAAATCGTGTTGTAATGACAATACTTAGCATTGTGTAATCACTGCTTATGAGTATTAATAGTTGAGATCACAGCTTGACTGCTCCATTTAGCTGTAGTTCCTCATTGCTATTCATTATGAGCTGAAGGGTTACAAGAGACAGAAGACAGAGAAGAACTAATTTTGTGCTGCTTTTCACTGATATCAGCGGTTAGAAATTTTTAATCTGTAAGCAGTTATGTTTCCTACAGTGGGAGATACACTGCAATGCAGAAATGGGCAAATTACTGCTTGCAAAGAAATGCTACATTTTGAAGCTATCTGGGAAAAATGATGCTTGCTTGAGTTTTACCTGAAAGAGAAAAAAAAAATTGCTATTCCTTATATAAGCAGTAGGGTATTTTTGTATTCAAGAGAACGGAGACACAAGAATCAATGAATTAAATAGTGGTGCTTTTAAGAGTAACTTTTCAGCTGCTGCTTACATGTAACCCAGGGTACAGAAGAGAGCAGACCTTAGAATATGAAAAAATGTAACAGCTAGCAATCGTTTGCTTTTTTTTTTCCTTCTTGAATTTGAGTGAAGGGAATGTATATATCCTGTATATATCCTAGCCTTGCTAGTCTTATTAAACTGAATGCAATATATAATTCAGGTGTGTTTTTTTCTCAGTATACATGAAGAGCATGTTTTTTATAAATTACCTTCAAGGTATTTTAGTGAGGAAAACATTCTGCTCTAGTCCATATTGAGGCACAGGGTAAAACAAAAGTTACTCCTTCATGTGCTTTGGAAAAGGCAGCTGTGACTGGCTGTTTTGTTCAGCAAATACAGGCATGGAATCTGATTAAAAAATAATTTATTCAGTATCTGATTTTTGTGTGATCAAGTATAAGAATCTGCATATTTTATTCAAATAGACAGTGACAGTTATGTCTGGATAGACGGAATTCTCTGTAGCATAGATTTTTTTTGACAGCAATGCAGAATATTAAGATTAATGTATATATCTATGTAGCCACCAGATGTCCCTTTGTCCTTCATCACTACCTATTTATGCTGAAGTGTGCAAGATACTACTGAGCACCTCTCCATGTTTTTCACTATGATTGCTCTTTGGTGTTCATTTATGCAAAATCATTTGAAACCATAGCTAGACCTGATTACAATTTGGCAGGTAGGGAAAAAAACTAAATTACTGAACCTATTTACTCTTAGCTGTTTACAGGTCCTAAATAGTGTCAGCAAGAGCATCTTAATGATTACATATTTTCTACAGATGATTATGCAAATGATGCCGTCATGCAGCTTACCATGCCTCCATTTTCTTTGTGAATCTTTAGGACAAATCTTCTGAGACTTCATATCAGTTGTTTATCATCCTCTGGAAGTAGAAAAGAAATAAAGAATACATCTGAGAAATATGTTCCCCTGGAAACAGGTGCACAAGAACTTATGTATGCCATTTTTTGCATTCCTTGTCTCCCCAGAAAGAGATCTTCATATTGGTTGAAAAATCCACCTGTAAGTTATCATATGAATAATACCTTTTATTTTTAAAAAACCATCCTGTACGGTTTTAATTCTGCTTTATTTTTTTTTAATATTTAGTAAGACAGAAAAAAGGTAAGAAATATTTCTTACATCTCTCAGCTGTACAGCTGTCATCCAGTTCTTTATAACCCAAATCGTTGCTTTAGCATATGATGGAGAATGTTCAGGTAAATTGAATTGGTTATACATAATATTAATAACTTTACCTGTAAATAAAACATTATGTATTTTCAATAAGGTTGTTAAAGCTATCAGTACATTTTCTCTCTGAAATGAACGTGCTTTGACATAACTTACTGATCAATTCATCTGAGTTTTCTTTAGTGATGGAATAATGTGAATGCAGCAACTATGTGGGAAGTGCTTTTGGTGTCCTCATCAAAAGCTCCCTGCTGGAAGTCTCTTCTCTCCCTTCCCCAGGTAGCTCTGTGATTCTTCTCTGAGGATCCAATGATGAAGAGTTGAAGACTGTAAATATAAGTGTGTTTTCAGACAAAGATGAAGTAGTAAATTGATTTTTATTGCTCAAAATAATCAGTAAACTGATTGTACTTTTAGGAAGGAAAATATGATTGAAAATTTTTGAAGAGATGTGAAATCATAAGTGAAGCAGACTGGTTAGTTCAGGGATGACCACTGAAAGTCTTCAGTATTTTTTATTCTCCCTCCATCTTCTGACAACAAAGAAATATGGATGCTGGGATGAGGGTAACTATCTAGAACCTAGAGCAGTATAGAGAAATTACCCTGACCATTTGTGTCTTAAGCACATGCTCAGGACTGACTGCCTACTTGGTGTTAGAGAAGTTTGACAGTATATACATCCCTTGTCAGATACTGTCTATAACACTGAATGGCACAGTCTACTGGGGATAAAGCCAGGTGGAAGCTTAGCAGTTTGCATGACTTGATGTCTGCCATAAGTTTATAAAAACTTGCTTGCATGCTGGTAGAGTTTATGAACTAGTACTCTTGATTCACCACCTTCTTGTGGTACAGAATCACAGAATCACAGAATGAACTAGGTTGGAAAAGACCTTTAAGATCATCTAGTCCAACCTATGACCTAACACCTCCTCATCAACTAAACCATGGCACTGAGTACTGCATCCAGTCTGTTTTTAAACACTTTCAGGGACAATGACGCTACCACTTCCCTGGGCAGATGATTCCAGTACCCAACCACTCTTCCAGTGAAGAATTTTTTTTTCTAGCATCTAACCTGAATTTCCCCTGGCACAGCTTAAGATCTCTCTTTCTCCTCAGTTGTAGCCTGGGAGCAGAGACCAACCCCCATCTGACTACAACCACCTTTCAGGGAGTTGTAGAGAGTGATAAGGTCATCCACGAGTCTCACCCATCCAGGCTAAACAACCCCAGCTTCCTCAGTCGTTCCTCATAGTGCTTGTGTTCCAAGCCCCTCACCAGCCTTTTTGCCCTCCTCCAGATGCATTCAAGTATCTCAAAGTCCTTCCTAAGCTGAGGGGCCCAGATCTGGACACAGGACTCAAGGTGCGGCCTCACAGTCTGCTGCTCAGCCTCCCAAATGATCATGCAGTCATGATCATTTGTCTAAAATAGCCATTTGGCCAGAATCACCTTTCATGGGCTCACAGTCCCTAACAGATTTTATCTAGTTTCTGTTTCAGGCCTTTTAGTGCAGTCAAGATCTGTATTCCTGAGGTAGTCACACTGCCTAAACAAGTCCAGTTTAAAACGAGGATTCAGAGGTGAGGAGAGAGTTATAAAAACAGGCTTTTGCTTGTGTTGGATATTTCAAGTATTATCACAAAACTTAGACAACAAGAAGAGAGGTGAGATCCACAGCCTTCCTCTAAGAAGATTTTGACTGCATAGAACTGTTACCAACCAAATCAAGGTTTTATGTGTCCAGCAGGATGTAAAAAAAAAAAAACAAAAAACCAACCTTTTCTCTGTAATGTGGACATTAAATAAACTGCGGAGTCAATATTGCTCCTATGTTCTAGATTTTGAAAAGGTAGATGAAAACTCACTGTTTCCCTCTTCTATACAGAAGAGTGGGTGGGGAGTTTATAGTTTTTACTGGATTATAAAACCTCGGTCTAACTTTTCTATTAGAGATTGCTCCCTATTCCACATGGGATAACTTCAGTAATGCATTGTTTTTTATAAGAAGAAATAGATTAGTACTTTCAACTTTCTTTTAAAGTTGCTTCCCTAGAGCTAGCAATTGCTCCTGCAGTATTTCAAATGAATCTTTTATAAAAGTTTTATAACCCAGTCTATTTCTCAGCTTTGATTCTACAAAGGTTTCTATATTGAAATGCTTTCCAAAGTGCCTTCACAGGTCATTTGGATCTAGCTTCTCATTTTACTTAAGCTGTTCTCTGAAAATATAGTGGGAGCTGTTTCAATACTTTTCTGAATTCTAAATCTGTACTTTAACCATTGTATGATTTTCAGTCATACAGACTGTGTTCATAGTGTCTCTATTTCCCAATAAATCCCAATCTACCAGATATGAGATAAACAGACATTAGTAGATCTTTCTTGCTCAAGAAGTTGAAATGAGATTTTCAGATTTTGTGTAGGTTGTATTTACACCAGTCTTGTACTTTATTTCATGCGTACAAAAGGCAATAGAAAGATTCAGACATCATTTACTTAATGATTTTATTTTTTCTTTGTTACCCATGTCTGTCTTTTTATGGATTTTTTTTTCCTTTCAAATATGTAAAATATTATTATTAAGCTTTTTATACCTTCCTTTTGTGTGATGCTCACATCTGTCCCTTTAATAAACAGACTTTACATCCTGATGGGCTCCAAGGATGTCATCTCTGTCTGTAAATTTAGGATTTGCTTTTTTTTTCATGTTACATGCAACATTTCATTTTTATTGAGAGTACCATGAAAATAAAGCCACTCAGAAAGCCATTGCTCTTTTCAGAAGTCTAGTTTTCACCTCCTGCTTCTCATGGAGGTTCAGATGTTTTAATTTTATAAGTATGTATTTACGTATGTGCTCCAAGAGCGCAGGATGACCCACCTTCTGACACTGCAAACCTTTATTCTTTTCTCTTTAGTCTATGCTCCCTTGATAGACTGCCTTTATGCCCTCTCATTTGCAATATTTCAGTGCTCATTACCCCTTTAAGTCTCATATAATATTTTTTTCTTCTCTGTACCGATAACCGTTTTTCTTAAACACAATTACCTTTGTGTAATCTTTATTATTCTCCAACCTTTCTGTACAGCCTAACGTGTAGACAATATTTGAAGGTAGCACAGATTTCAATGATAAGGGACAGCTTTTTAATTTCCTTCCTACACTTCAAAGGAGTGCTGTGAATTTAGAAAATATTGGGTGCATGCATGTAGACTTACTGCTTGTAATTTCCTCTAATGCCCATCAGAAGGTGACCTGTTTAAGGGTAATCTTTATTTGTATTTGATATCTTTCTTCTCCCCGACAGCATCTCTGTTTTCTAGTCTGGTGCTGGTTTTACACATTTCTTTCATCTTAAGCTTAAATAGCTGATAGAATATTTTCAATTCAAATCAGGAACTGCAGGATTTAGATATTTCCAGGCACAATTTTAGCGTAAAAGTGAGAGCTGAAATAGAGTAACATGAAGGAAAACAGTGCATTTAGGCCATAAAATTGTGTTCCTTTTTACAGCTGATTACAAGAAGATAAGGAATTCTTCCGTATCTATTATCTTATATGTGTATCAGTATGCCACAAGACATAGACAAAGCTACCAGTACATACATGCCCTTTACACATGGGGCCTTCCCTCTCGGCCATATTTTCCACCCTCTAAGAGGACAACCAAAGCTAACCAAAAAACTAAACCGAACTCACTCAAAAATGGTTCATTGTTAGCGGTATATGCCTATCAGCATAAGTTGGTCACAGAAGGAATTTAAGGCTAGGTAGGGATATAAGACTTCTCTGAAAATTTCAGCTCTATAAAATATAAAGAAGTAAATTTATTTTTTTTTTATTTTCTAAGCCTAAAGGCTTTTGGATAAGGACACAAGAGAAGGAAAAATAGAAATACAATAGAAATACGTACATGGGTGATTAACCGTGTATAACATACATAGTTTCCAAAAGGCAAAGGAAGTTACAAAATTTTGGAATTAGTAACAAAGTAATTGTTCAATTTTCTGACTTTGTATATATAACTAATAAATATAATCCAAACAACTCATCAACTGGAAAGTAGAACACAAGAGAGTTTCTGAGAAAATATTGAAGTATTCTTTTAATTCATATTTTAATTCATATTTATTTCTAAATATGTTTTAAACACAGTTTATCACAAAGTAATGATTACTGTAGAGATAACTCACATTGTGGCCTGGAGAGTAGGGAAAATAATTAAATTATCTAGATACAGAAATTGCACAAATATCACAAAATCTACAGACTGTTGGGATGCAAGATATCTTGCAGGTAATCTTTATAAAAGTGTAAACATTTCCACACATAGAAGTATGTGCCACAGGATTAAGGCAGAGGGGGATACCAGGTAGGAAATGATAAACCAATACAAAAAGTTTGGCTATGGTGAATGAAAAACTGCAAGCGGTTAAAACACATAATTAAAAAGTGAAATCAACTCCCCATATTAAAAAAAAAAAAAGTTAATATTTAGCAAGAGCCATGGCTAGGAGTTGAAGACTAGAATTAATATCAGTAGGACATGAGGAGAAATGCAGCAAATTAAATAATGCCATACAAATGAAAGACTTCAGACGGTTTGGCTGATGAACTTTCTCTCTTTTTTCAAAAGGCTGTCTTGTATTATGATGTAGGGGTTTTTGCAATAGTTTTGATTTATTGGTAGTATAGGATCCTAGGTTTCTCGTTACTTTTAGTGGCAATGTAACTGAATTTTAAAAAGAACAAAATAAAAAATTAACAAAAAGGTAGCATGCACATCCATGTTTGTGAAGATGACCATTGTGACTCCTGTAGTCATGCACACTTTTTGAATTATATGAAAAGAAAGAAATGTAAACCATATGGTGTAAAGTTTTTTTGATATGAAACTACTAAAACTGATCATTTAGCAAGGATAATGTAATACTGATACTAGCTACACTACAACTTGGTACAGAAATAAATATTTTAATTCTCTGTGACACTTATGTGGATCATTGCTTACAGCTCTGTAAGCTAGATAGATTTTAAACACTGCCTGATGCTCATTTTAATATGCCTCAAAGTAAGTGGTATATTTTTCTGCAGTTAAAAAAGCACTTATAAAATCTGCCTGTGCTTTCCACTAAACTTAAATTATTGTGTACTATGAACTGTAAAACTCACATAGCTTTCTTCTGCTCAGCATTTAAAGAAATAATGCTGTCAAATTGCAGTACATATTATATTACATTGTATAATATTAACAAGTCTAGCAAAAATGCTAGAGATGCTGTAAGAAGGAAAATTTGGTGTTTTTTTTTTTTTAATAATGTAGTAGAGCAGACCTGTAAATTTCAGTTAGAGGACACTTTATGGTATATGTTTGTTTACTGTTCACTACTTACAACCTGAAGGTGCACTTAAAGGAGATGCAGGACTACAGGAGTTTAGTTTCCATTACTTTGTTATCTAGGTTATTGGAATTTCAATGAGCATTTCTGTTTTACACTCCTGAATTCAGAAGGAATAGAAACAAGTTTTACTCATATCTATAGATTCCACTCAAAATTTAGGAATATTTTTACTTGTGATTTAGGTAATCAATACCTTCATTAAATATATAAAGAAATGCAGTGAAATCTGATTGCTAAAAGTATTCAGTTATGAACAATTATACTTTTTTAAGTAATGTTAAGAAATAAGAGCAGCTTGTTTCCCTGTTAAAGCTCTTTCAAGCATCTCTTTAAGCTAGCAAACATAATGAAAATCACAATATTAAAGTTCTGAAGTTCTCTATTATTAAGTATTTCTCTTGGGACTACTGCTGTGTAGAATGTGTTGAATGATGGTCACTTTAAAATACTTGTTTGAGGACCCTAATTCGTATTTCCCTACTGTTTTCACTCTGGATAGGAAAATCATTGTGTACTATTATCTTTTCCATATGGTTAAGTGAAAGTTTATGTTCAAGTCACTTACACTTCCATGGGAAAAAGTTGGCGTAATATTTGTTGAATAATATCATATATGATGTATGCAAATGTGAAAGTAATGGAGTGTATTTTCTTGCTATAATGTATTTGTAACTTCACTGAATTAATGGCTCTTAATTATCAGCAGTGTTAAGAAAACTATGGTATATCTCAAAGTCATACTTTGTTCTCTACTCATTGTCTAGTGTTATGAAAGTGAAAGATTGTTAAATTAAACAATCTGCATCATTTACACTAGTTGTAGAATCAAAGAGTTCAATTCACCAAAAGTGACCTCTGAAACAAAAGAAAGTTTAAGAAATATAATAAGGTGTGCAGATGAATAATGTGTAACTTATCTTTGTATCTTAAAGTCTATTTCATTCTTAGAGAAATAAAATCTATTAAATAAAAAACTCTACAATCCTTCTAATTGTGCTTTTAAGGCTTGAAGTTGCTACAAAATCTAAGATCTGCCAAGATATTTCCCATGATATCTTATAAGACATAAGAAAATGGAGTCTGTGTGTTATAGCAAAGATTTAAAAGCAATTCAGTGTGTGTTACTTAACTTTATGTTTTAGATTGATACTCAGATTGTATAAAAGACTTGATTTTTTGTATAGCTGTGAAACTAATGTGCATATGTTATCTACATGTCTATATGTAGATCTAGATTCAGATATCTATATGTAGATATAGATTCAGTTATCTATAAGAAAAATGTTAGAGGGATGGTGCACCTCTCCTATGAGGAAAGGCTGAGAGAATTGGGATTGTTCTGCCTGAAGAAGAGAAGGCTTCAGAATGACCTAATTGCAGCTGCCTTCCAGTACCTGAAGGGAGCCTACAAGAAAGGAGGCATCTTACAAGCACACGTAGTTACAGGGCAAGGGGGTATGGATTCAAACTGAAGAGCAGGTTTTGGTTATATTTTAGTAAAAAATTCTTTACTGTGAGGGTAGTGAGGCACTGGAACAGATTGCCCGGAGAAGTTGTGGGTGTGCCATCCCTAGAAGTGTTCAAGGCTAGCTTAGATGGAACTTTGAGCTGTCTGCTCTAGCAGATGTCCATCCTCATGTCATGGGGGTTGGAAATGAATGATTTTTAAGATCCCTTCCAACCTAAGCCATTCTATGACTCTATGAATCTATGATTCTATGATTCTATACACATACAGTCAGGAGAATCAGAAGTATAAATACCATCATAAACTTGCATCTCTATGTCCCGTGACACAGCTGGATGATATCTTTTTAAGCCCTGTGGTTTCCCACACAGGTTCCAGTAGCCCTTTTAGCAGCACCTGGCAATCTTGAAAGTCTGACATTATTTCAGACAGATCTGCACAGGGGTCCTGGATACTAAAGAGCATCTCAAATGTACTAGTGACCCACTCTATTAAATTACATCCTTTTTTGCTGACTGTTTCTATGTTTGACCTCATCTACACAGTACCACACAGACTCTGGCATGAAGAAAGTGCTCATTGGAACCAGGTCCAGCCTCTTCTCACAGAGACCACCGCTGCAGTCCCCACCCCTTCAGTCAAAATCTTGACAGAAGCACCCACACACTGGATCACTAAAAGATAATAAAACCAGATTATGCAGGTTTCTTTTCTCATGAGTCATATTTAAGAAGAAAATTACTTAGCCTTGTCAAAAAAATTCCCTGCTTTTCCCTGTGTTACATGGTCTCATGTATGGTAACATCATACAAGAGAAACAACAGAAAAATTAGCCAGAGAGATTGTTCTGTGTTTGCGTGGCTAAGCTTTGGTAAAAGGAGAGCTACAGGGGCAACTTCTGTGAGAAGTTGCCAGCAGCTTCCTCCATGTCCAGCAGAGCCAATCCCTGGTGGCTCCAAACATGGACGTGCTGCTGGCCAGGGCTGGGCCAGTTAGAAATGGTGTTAACGCCTCCATGATAACATATTTAAGAAGAAGAAAAAAGTTATTGCAGAGAGGTTATTGTGGACAGAGAAGACTAAAGTGAAAGTATATGACAGGAACATCCCTGCAGACACTCCAGTCAGTGAAGGAGCGGAAGGAGGTGCTCCACACACTGTAGTTTATTCCCTTGAAGCCCATGGTGCAGACCATGATGAAGAAGCTGTGCCTCTGCAACCCATGGAGAACCAGGGCATGGAGAGATCCACCTGCAGCCCACATAAGTACCACACACCATAGCAGATGGATGCCTGAGAGGAGGCTGTGACCTTGTGGGAGCCTCGTGCTGCACGAGGCCTGTGCAGAGGGACCCATGCAGGAGAAAGTTTCCTGGTAGGACCTGTGGCCCTGTGGGGGACCCACTCTGGAACAGTCTGTTCTTGAAGGACTGCACCCTGTGGAAGAGTGACGCATGTTGGAGCAGTTCATGGAGGACTATCTCCCCGGAAGGGACCTCACATTAGGGGAAAGGAGGACTCCTCTTCCTGAGCAGCCAGAGAAACCATTTGTGATGAGCTAACTCTAACCCCCTTTCCTGTCTCCCTGCTAGGGAGGCGGCAGTGGAGCTGAGGAGGAGGGAGAAGGGGGGCTGAAGGTCTATTTTTGCATCTCGTTATTCTGCCCTGATTTTGTTAGCAATAATTCAATTAATATATTTAATTCACGTCTGTTTTGCCTGTGGTTGTATTTGGTGAGTGATCTCTCCCAGTCTTTTCTCAACTCATTTCCCTTTGCTATATTTTCTCTTTCCTGTCTAGCTGTGGAAGGGAGTGAGAGAGAGGCTTTGATGGGTGTCTGGCATCCAGCCAGGATCAACCCACTACAGAGGTCTAGAAGTACTTATTTTACCAGAGAAAAAGGAGGTGGAATAGATTAGCTTTCAAATTCTAACAGATCATCCTCTGCTATTGTTTTTATGTATGTATGCGTTAGATTTGAAAATATCAGCTCTGTACATCTTGCATTATTGTAGTATTTGAACACCATCTGTTCACAGAAGTATATGACTTTGTCTGTGTGCATACAAACAATAAAACTCTCACTCTCCCTACCTTTAGCTTTTAATCTAATGTCCACCAGGTTACTGTTCCTTTCCACAAACAAGAGGAAATTGACATATGCTATAATAATTCCATTAAAACCTGAAGCAGGGACAATTTCACATATGGCACTATTAAAAAAATTAAATTCAAATTTTATGTGTCTGTATTTTGTGGAGTATTTAGATCTTAAGAATGTTTTTTAAAACTCTGTACTAAAATGCTAAGGGAAATAATATTTTATGAACCTGGATGGACACAAGTTTGCCAGATTAATAATGGCAAGAGACCTCTGCATATATACAGAGAACTTTAGATGCTAGTGAAACTTCCAGACAGAAATTTAAATAATTTAAAAATTTCAGAAAACTGTACTGAAGAAGTAGTTAAATGAGAAATCTTTCATAATTTCTTTTTTCTAACTTTTCTCTATTATCCAATTTAGATACATTAGACTTTTTTTTTTTTTTTTCGCTTCTAGAGGAAGGGTATAATCCTGTCACCTGTCTAAATGTTGCTCTATTGCACATGGAATTATCTAGGCTGTTATAGATATCTGCCTTTGGATGAGCTGAATTTTATTCAAAATAACAAGTTAGAGGATGAAAAGAATCAGCCTATTCTTTCTGATATCTTTAAATAGAATTCTCTGTCATTGTCCCTTCCTTTGATCTCTGTTGCAGATGGAAGCTGATGGCATCATTCTCACCTTTAACCACCTTTTTACTGCAACTATATGTTACTAGATGTGTTAGGCAGGTCTTGCTTAATGCTTATGGAAAGCTTTTGTATTTTATGTCCTGATTGACAATTGATTGAGATGCTGCAGATCACATCCTCTTTGAGTGATCCTGGGTTTTGCACATCCTGAACTTTACTCAAAACTGAGGAGGGGGGACCTCCCCAGATAGTCACCAGAGACCTCCAACAAGGCCCACAGAGGCACAGTGAAAAGTGTTATGTAAGGCTGTGCAAGCTAAATAATTATGCATTAGGTGGGAAGTAAAAATGTATTAGATAGGTGGGTTTATGCAGAATGCCATGTATAACTTCTCTCACTTTTTATTCCTTTGCATACTTTAGTTGTAGAAGACATTCACCTTGCACCCTGCAGAGAATAAACAATGTCTCCTTTCTAAACCCAACTCTGTGTTGAGAGAATTGCTAAAATACAGCACCACTTCCAGAACAGACGGAAGCTAAGTAGTATGCTAAAATAGCTCACCTCAAATAATATCCAAATACTATGTTTAGGAAACTGAATTGATCTTGAAATATCTGAAACACTGTATATGTAAAAAACCTGAACAGTCTTCACTTATGTTCTAGAACATCGAGCAATCTTTACAAAAGAAAATAAAAGTAAATGGGACAGCAAAATTATTTGTTTTAGAAGGGAGCATAGTGAATTCAGAGGACATCATATGCCATTCTCTTAAAAAACCCAACACCTCCTGTTCTAATACTCAACACAATTTCATATTCATATATGCAACATAGCTGGGAACTTAGAAATTCTAGATGATCAAAGGCAGAGAACCTTTGATCACAGCAGAGAACCTTTGTTTTTCTCTTTTGCAGTATAAACATAGCTCAGCAATATGATCAGAGCCCCACTTTTCCTTTTTCCCAAGCCAGAAATTGTTCCATTTCGGGTGCAAGCCACCTGGTTCATTATAAATGGCTTCCTCAGGACAGAATCACAGAATCACAGAGTATGTTAAATGAAAGAGACTCACAAGGATCATTGAAATCCAACTCCCATCCTGCACAGAATCACACCGTGTGCCCGAGAGCATTGTCCGAATGCTTCTTGAACCCTGTCATGCTTGATGCTGTGGCTGCTTCCCTGGGGAACCTGCTCCAGTGTCCAACCACCCTCTGGGTGAAGAGCCTTCTCCTAATATCCAACATAAACCTCCCCTGACACAGCTTCAGGGCATCCCTCAGATCCCGTCTCAGATGAGAGCTCAGTGTCTGCCTCTCCTCCTCCCCTTGTGAAGGTGTTGCAGACTGCAATGGGGTCTCTCCTCAATCTCCTCCAGGATGAACAGACCAAGTGACCTCAGCTGCTCCTCACACGGCTTCCTCCTAAACCTCTCACTGTTTTAGCAGCCCTCCTTTGAATGCTTCCTTATAGCTTTCTGTCTTATATTGTGGCACCCAAAACTACACGCATAACTTGAGGTGTAACCAGCGCAGAGTAAAGCAGGATAATCACCTCCTTTAAATATATAAAATTAATAGTGCTTTAGATGTTCTCATTTCAGTCTATAAATAAAGACAAAGACACGCTTGGGTAGCTCAGATGGAGACACTAGAATAATCTGCTTTTATCAGATGAATCCCACACAAAGTATCTTTCTGAATTCAAATCTGCTGCTAATTTCCATTGTAATAGGTTACTTAAACAGAAATCAATGGCAGAATTTAGCAAAGAGCTAAAAAGAAACAAAAAAAAAAGAAATAAAAAATGGTTAAAATCACCACAGAAAAATTAGGAGTAAGAAGAAAGGGAAATAGACAAATAAAATACAGAAAGCAGACACCCTAAAAATGGGGACAAGTTGCATTATCTGAACTGACCCTTATCTGCATAACATCTAACTGTGTTAAGAAAGCCAAAGTGCCATAGAAGTTCTTTTGAAAAATTATCCGCTTATGTTAAAACAGCTCCAAGGGACTTGCTTTCACAGACCGACTTTTTTTTCACCACTTCTGTAAAAAAAAATCCCCAGGACAACAGGAATCCATACCGATAATAACACATACTCTCACATGCCTTCCAATCAATACATTTTAAAACAACAAAAAAACTTCTACAGAGCCTCCCAAGATCAATAGTCTCTTTTCCTTCAGGGGAACCCTTGAGAAACCTCCTTTGCAGTACCTTGGTACCTGGAAATTAAAGATAGAATGTGAATGGGATAAAAGCAATAGGAAACTGCAAAATACTCTGTGAGAAACTGCTCTAACATTAGGGGGCAATTAATGTAGACAAACATTTGATTTTTTCCAACTTTATTTTTCTTCCCCCAAGGAGAACAAGATTAACGTACCAATACGAATAATATTAGTGAAAAATAATTTATTTAATCTCAGTCAGGATGTTATAAAATTTGACATAGATACACTGTGAAGTCAATTACCACCATCTCTGTTTTGTCAATGGAGAAGCAGTCACAACACAAATATACATAACTTCCAAATGGTAATTCAGAATAGAGGTTAGAAAAATATATGAACTTCCCTTCCTTGCACTCCTGCAAGGCTATCTGTTGCTTCCAAACAGTGGTGCAATGTTTCAGGAAGGACAGAGTATTGGGAAGCAGAAACTTCCATGAGGCTTTTTTACCCCAAATTTTCCAGCCCTTATTTATTAAATGCTTATAAATTCTGACTTTCTTTTAGCAAATACAATCTAAAACACACTCTTTATTGTAACTAAATACACAGAAACACATGAGAGAATATTTGGGCTTTAAGAGTTTTTATTCTTAATGAATTAATAAATAAGAAAGTAAACAGTAATAACTATGTCAGTAGTTCCTGCTGGAATTCTCAAATAGTCTGCAGTCGTGCTTCCAACTTCTGGCCAAACTGATTACCCAGCCCCAGTAATTAGTACCACTTAATGTAAAGTGCTGTTCAGTGTATTAGAAATCTCTTGTCAGAAGATGCCCTGGGCTGACAGCAGGGTGACCAAACTAATTCTCGCTTTTAGAACAGACAGAAATTGTAGGTCAGGGATAAGCAAAATATGCTCGCATTTCAGCTGCCTCAATTAGATCTGTATCTAGGATAAAAATGTCCTGTGGTTAAGTCATACATGCAACTGACCCTTTGCCTTCATGAATATGAATGCTCACAGAAAAGTTAAGCTGGGAAAAAATACAGCAGTAATTTCTCAAGAGTAAGTTGGCAGGCTATGCTCATTTATTTATTTATATCTTCTCCAGCCATAATGACTGCTTTAGGATGCATGGGATTTCTTTTATTCACACTTTGTTTAGAGATATTTAAGAGTATAAAAAATGCTCAAAATATTCATAAAATAAAGCAGCTAATTTCCAACATAAAAATATCTTCAGAAAATGATCAAAACTTTCACAAAAACTACATACTGAAAAAGAGAAGACTGTGAGATTTGTGATGAAAAAGAGTATTCCTGTCAGAAGTGTTTCTTCACATTTTTCCTTTTTTTACTTTAACATTAGTGGTTTTGACACAACATACATTTTGTACAATCACTCAAGTTCTAACCTTTGGAACAAGCCTAAAATCAACATTAAGACTGGCCCTGTAAAATAGCTGTAAATTAATAAAAAACCTGATGGAAAACACATTCTTAAAATTAACACTGAAGAAAGGAATTTTCATATTCCCAATATTGAAATGATAATTTCTTTTTTCTTTTTCTTTTTTTTTTTTTAAATTTTTTTATTTATATCAGGGAGAATAGATCTATGTTATTTGAAATAAATTTTAAAATTCCAGTCTCATAAGAAATGACTGAAACGTTGGTACGTTAGTCAATCTATCATAACATTTTGGACCTTGATATTCAGAGCTAAGGATATCATATTGTTTGATATTGTGATTTTCAGTGATGCAATTTCAATTGCAAAAATGTAGATAACTAAAAAGAAAATGGATTGCCAATTGAATTATTCCTTAATGTTGAAATGAAACATTCATGGCCTTTGTCAGTGAGGTCAAAAAGGAGATTTTAAATATAAATACATTTATATTTAAATATAAATACATTTATATGAACAGTTTCAATACATTTCAGATGTATTAATTTATATACAGCTTTTCACTGTTCTGAGTAACTTTAACCTGAAAGGAGTCTACAGGAAAGGTGAAGAGGGCTTTTTCACACCAACGTGTAGCAATGGGACAAGGCTTAATGCTTTAAGCTGAAGGACAGTAGGTTTATATTAGATATTACAAAGATATTCTTCATTATCAGTCTGGTGAGGCACCGCAACAGGTTGACCAGAGAAGTTGTGAATGCCCCATCCCTGGAAGTGTTCAAGGACAGGTTGGTTGGGGCTCTGAGCAAAAAAGTCTAGTGAATGACATCCCTGCCCATGGCAGGGGGTTGGAACTAGATGACCTGTAAGGTCCCTTCAAACCCAAACCATTCTATGATTCTGTGGGCATAAAAATATATTGAATTCTGAATGACATTCTACAGGAGTGATTGTAATTAATATTAAAATACAGCTTTTTGTCTAATGAACTGTGAATAATCAAGTTTTATTTAAAAAGCCCTAATTTGTTTAGGTACATGCATTGCCTAGTTATCCAATTATTGCTGCAAAATTAAAAATGGGGAAAGTCAAATCTGTTAAATTAGGAAGGTCACCAAAGTAATTAAGACTGGTGAAGCATATTATTAATACTTTACAGTAGGTGGGGCACTGCTGAAATTTACCTGCTTTTCCTTGTTATGTAAATGACGGGCTTTTGTACCATCTGTGTTTAAATGAGTTAATTTACAGATAAAAGAATTGTAAAAGAGAAGGCAAGGTTCTGGGCGAGAAAATCCTTATCAGCAACAAAAATAAATTAAAACTGTTTTCTTTCCTTAGTGAGATTGTGCGTTGCTAATTCTACATTGAGGATGTTGAATTTTTTTACCTGTGCTTCATAAGAAATAAGATAACAGAAAAAAAAAAAGACCAATGGTGTTATAGGTGAAGAAATTTACATTGAGGATGAAGAGAATGATAAGCATACTCCTGTGGCAAATTTATGTTTCTGGCATTTAATAAAGAACACAGAATTTAATGAATAAGAAATAAGCCACTATGTCCCTCCAATTTTAACCAGAGTTAAATTTGGGTTTATTATTCCTATTTTGGTATGGGTATTTTGTATTTTTGATGACAGGAACAAAATACAGTTTCAAACATGATATATGATAGATACTCTGTGAAAAACAGCATCAAGCACTAATTGCTTGAGACACATCAGAACCTAGAATTTTAAACAGTTTGGTACAGGGAAATAAAGAGTCTTCTGATATAGAATTATATAAGGTAACCATTAGAGAGTTGTACAGATATTTCACTAATTCCGTCCTGAAACATTTTCACATATCACCAGTTGGTGTAGTATCAGCCACAGAAACAACTATCACCGATATATGGATGTGTACATTAGCACTCATTACCTTACCACTCAGTTTTATTCAAACAGTAAACTAACTCATAATGTATAGGAAATGCAGCATAAAAAGCAAGGAAACCAAAATTAAAAAATATAGAAAAGGCCATGGTAGAAGATCTTGAAGCTGATAAAGTCAGCTAAAGTAGAAGTGAGTATGCATGTTTATTCCTGTCCTTCCAAATTTGACACTTGTGCAGTGAACAATATTCACGGTCAATCTTTACATCTTTGAAGGCCTGAAAAAAAGTTGCTAAATACCTATGATATTTGTATAATTACATATCAAACTATATGACATTCGGATTCAGGATCACTCTCATTTGACAGGCAACGCTAAGATGGGCAGGAGTTTTGATCTGCTGGAGGGCAGGAAGGCTCTGCAGAGGGACCAGGACAGATTGGATCAATGAGCTGAGGTCAATTGTGTGCAGTTCAACAAGACAAAGCGTCAGGTCCTGCACTTGGGTCACAACAACCCAGCAAATGCACAAAACACCATTTAACTAGAATTCGTTTGTTCCCCCAGTCACATGTAAGGGTCTCTTAGAGGCTCCATATTCAGATTATTGTGATCTTGGGGATATTAGTTCACTACTGTCTTCTTTTCCTCCTTGCCTCGCCTTGCCTTGCCTCACCTTGCCTCGCCTCTCCTCCCCTCCCCTCCCCAAATCAAGTCAATTAGAGGAATATTTAGACATATAGATGCAACAAAGTCAAAATGTTAGTCTTTCACACAATCTGCATATTTTTGTACCCTTATCAACAAAGAAGGCAAAAAGTCAACAGTAATCCATAACAAACTACTGCACTTTATATATTCTCAGCATTTGCTAAGTGTCTAGCATCATCCTCTCATCTTCTTACATTTTGCAATATTTTATCCATGTGAAAAAGTATGCAGCTTGAGTTTCTCTTAGTCATTGCTTTAGACAGTATTTTTATAATGAGAAGATACAGGAAAACTGCAAAAAAAAAGTTAGATTCACCCTGAAAGGCTTTAGTTAATTTAGTAATTATGGATGGGAATTACTTTTCTTTTAAAAATTATAGAATAGCTTCAAATGGGCTAGTAATTTAAGACATCTTGGAGGAAAGTTATTCCACTGGTGGGAGTGCTAAATACCTGATCAAGTTCAACTTTCAGTCACAAAGAGAAGTTAAGGACTTGGGATTTTTAATGCTTTACCCACCAAAAGGTGCACAGAAACAGTTTTGCAGTATTAACAGTCACCTTGCCTGTTCTATGATCAAAAAATTCTCAGCAGTAGAGCTGTCAGTTGTCTTGATAGTCAGACCTTTTTTCAGAGGAATGCTCAGTGTTCAAGCTTTTATGCTTTTAAGCAATCATTAATTTTCTGATTTCTTCCTGTGAAATTATAAATGTGGGTTGCTCTTCTGTTGCATGTCTACTGTTTGGATGAGTTGAGAAACAGATGAAGATAACATTAGAATACTGAAAATCTAAATCTAGAGCCTTGGAGACAACATTAATCCTTCTAAAATTGTGGACACCCAATAGCATTAATTTTGTCACTGTGTTTTGTTTTGATTTTGCTGAACGGCTTTGAGGTATATATCTATGAGTGCATTTGAGAACTTTTTAATGTCATATTTGATGAAAATGTAAGGTACAGTGTAGAAGTATAAAGTGCAGCAAGGAATAAGATAAGACATAGAGATATTAATCTAAATATCAAAACTTGAGAATTTTGAGCCTTATAAGTTATGTTAGGAAGAAAGATCTCATAGTGAAAACTCTTTGCCATTACCTGATGTTATACTTGTGCTTGTTGCTTTCCTTTCAGGGCATATAATTCTCTCTCCTTAGAGATATGTTCAGTTTTCACTCTACATGTGAACAAAATCTTGAAGCACATGTAAAAACCTTCTAATAGTCATCAAAGCTTCATAAACACATGAATGTTTCAACTGAGCATTTCTTTGAGCACCACTATGTTGGCTACCATCCTATAAACAGAGAAATAGGTATTTTTGCCGTGATACAGAATCATAAAATAGTTTGAAAAGGACCTTTTCCCACACCCCGTAATGATCCAGAACAACTTCAATTATGTCAGGTTGCTAAGAGCAGCGTCCAATCTGATCTTGAATGTTTCCGTGGATGAGGCATCTCAGCCTCTGGCCAACTTGTTCCAGTGTTTTATCACCCTCATCGTATAAAACATCCCTCTAATAGCTAATCTAAATCCACCCTCATTCAATTTAAACCCATTACCCCTTATCCTAGCACAACAGATCCTGCCATCTAACTTTTATTCAATTTTTTTTCCAGTTATTTGAAATATCTTTTTTTAACTAGACCGGCAAGTGGATGAAGATACTTGTAAAATCCCAACAAAATCAGACACTGCTCTTAGATTAATCATTGGACTTAACTGTGGACAGTGTTTTAATGTGTAGAAGCCAATTATGTTGGTTTTACTTGAAAGTAGGGACCAAGAGTAGGGGTTTTTTTCTGACTTGAATTTTAATAGGATCTCTATCAGACATCAAATTTCTTATATATTTTTTTCCATTGGAACACAGCACCAGTGCTGTCTAATACTACTTATGGTGAAAATTATACTAACTTCTGGTTATTGTGTAATGTGATTTTTGAGGCCCAGGCATACAAAATCGATAGCTTAGATAGTCCATACTTCTTATTAATGGAAAGTTTTTAAGCAGGAGTTAAGTAGGATAAAAGCAGGAGTTAAGTAGGATAAAAATGGCTCTGTTGTGAACAAAAATCTCTATCTATCTTATTTTTCTTTCACAGTCTTTCTTGCCACTGAGACAGCTGGCAAGATAATATCATTTAAAGTGACAAACAATTATCTGTCATCGTTATCTGCAATGATCTCAGGAAAGTTAGAAAAATGGGCTTGTATTTTCTCAAAAGTAAATAACAGGAAGGTAGGAAACCTACCTTAAAACAATTTAGAGTATGAGTTCCACCTCCTGCAACAGAAAAAAAATTAAATGTCTATTTTTGCTTCACAAAGCTCTGTAGGTAATGCAGCCTGGTTTTGCTATGAAATTTCTTGAGTGAATTGTCAATATCTGAAGGATAATTGAAATTTTACACTCATTCCTAGTGAGAATTTAGAGCTCAAACCACTTCTAATTAAAGTAAGTGGAAATATTTTCACTAAGCTGAGAAGGAAACAGAAAAGGTCATTCTCTTATATCAAGTAATATATTGAATGGTATGACAGACATGCTAGCATTAATTTAGGTTTTTATGGAGAAACAAAAAGGCTTGGGAAATCAGTGGTCTATATATAGAGGAAGGACAGAAAAGAAGTAACCTGGGAGAACTGTACATAACTGGAGGCTAGTCAGAAGTCTTTTCTGGAAGAAAAATAGCTATTGAAATAGATTCAAATTCAGTTTGGGAATTTGTTGTAGACCATCAGATAGAAAATACTGTACAATGGCCTGTGAAAGCAAATGAGTTTGTGATAAAGGTAAAATAGTTTTGATGGGAGATTTTAATTATCTTGATAAAAACTGGTATGAATCTGAAGTAAGACTACAATTAGACAAATGCCTATGCAAAGAATAATACTTTGAGATTTCATCTCATATTTTCTCTAAGTGGCTCACACATCAAATTTGCTCATTTTACAAATCAAAGTGTTCCCATTTTCCATTGCTTAAACCTAAACTCAATACCTAAAAATCAGTTTTACAGCCTTATTTCTGCCATGCCTAGCTATCCTTGAAAATCATATGTCAAATAGAAATTATTTTCGTGATGAATACATCACAACCACAGGTGCTTCAGTACTGCATTGTTCATATAAGAGGGTAAGTTTCTAAAGACAGTAACACAAAACTACTGATAGAAGATGAGATGGCAAAATGCAAATTCAAAGCAAAACTTTTCTAAAAATTATTTTATTTCCCTATATGAAATTAATCCCACCTAATAGCAAAATTGGCAACTCTTTCATGGATGCAATAAATTACTTTACCCAAGAGCAGTTTGCTGGATCTGCAGCTGTATGACAGCCTTTTTCACTTTTAAAGCTGAAGAATGTAGAAGGCACAAGGTCAAGAGAAACTTAGGAAATTAGTCATGATCTCTATCAGTTCTGAATACAAGAGAGCTATTGCATGAATAAATAAGACGCCGTAAATCCTGAAGGGGACAAGACTACTTACAAAACTTACAAAATTCATTTAAAAAGATTTTTTTTTAATATCTAGATAAAAAACAGGGAAGATTAACAGAAAACATCTCTGAAAGTTTAGTTTGTCTACAGCAAAGTGTATGTGATTTCCGCTGCAAAAAGAATGCTTCATGTAATTTGGTCACTTGCTGTGGAATTCCATTTGGAAACAATCCAAAGAAAACTTCCATAAGGTTGAGGTGTACTTGGTTTAGAGTCTAGGAACATATTATTTTGATAATTCACTATGAAAACAAATTTAACTCTGATATTCACTTAAAAATGAGGAAGAAATGTTCAAGTCAATATGAAAAAACTAGGAGGCTTATCAAAGCAAAAGATACTTTTCCACATAAAATGAAGCTTCTTTTTTCTTTTATTTTTCCCTTTTTTCTTTTCTTTTTTTTTTAATTTTTCCTGTGAAACATACATATTGTTTTCATTCTAAATAAAACTACACTTTAAAAGTCATAATATTAAACCAGTTGAAGCTTCTTTTCTATATAGAGTTATCTCATTCACAAATGTGACTTACCCAGGCAATTCAGAACTAGTAGTATATAAGCCTAGTATTTAGCTCTGAAGCTGTGGAGTATTTGGGAGCTCTTCACTGTGACCTTTGTTCTGTGTTCATAAGAAATTACAAAGTAAATTCTGATGATGAATGGGCTATAATGGTTTCAGATTTGCTTAGGGGTTTTTTTTTTTTTTTGCTTTGTTTAGGGGATTGTGATAATTAGATCTGCACTGCTAATAATTATTTTATTAGATCCTAAAGATTTCAGGTTTATTAACAATAGTGCAATATTTTCTCAAATACAAGAAAATACACCAAAACCACACCTTTAGAGTGAACTAGTGCTGGTCTATGAATTTTCAATGCTAATAAGAATAATAGCTAAAGCTAGGTATTAAATCTCAAATACTCAATAAAATCAACAGCAACAAATAATAATCATAATAATCAGAGCAAATAATATTTTAAAAACACTAATAAATCCAGTAAATCTGTCTGTATTTTGATGGCAAGAAGAATATTCTTTATAGACAGTAAATCTATAATCTTCAGATCAGGTTCTTCAGAGAACAGAGTTTTAGGAATTAGCCCTGCCTAGTACATAAGAAATTTCCAAGTGAGAACTTCAAGGAGTTGAACCATTTAGGTTCTTATGGATGTGCAAAGGGCTAACCATCCAAAATTCTATCTAAGGCCCTTTGTGGATTTTGTCCCTTATCACTCTGCTGTTAGGTTATAAACCTCCAAATCACTTTTCAAAAAGTGTTACACTAGTATTTACTTAGGAAATCTTCTTACAAACAAAAGTATTTTCAAATATATCATAGAAATAAATTCATTATCTAAACCCCAAATATAAAGGTCTGTGAATGAATGCAGAATGGCTGCAATTCAAAATGAGACGAAAATGAATAAGATAGCCACATCAAAATTATCCTCCATTTTTCAGGATCTGAATCCAATTCTGCTTTGAAAATGATGCATCTCATGCTTAAGCTTTGATATATTTTCGTGTATTTCTGAATTGGGGTCTATGCTTGAAACTGTGCTACTAGTCAAGATATTTTATACAATTGTTTCTTTCATCCTCACTCCTTTTCCTCAAAGTAAGGTAAAGGCACATCACTCTACACAGCTTCATGGGAAAAAAATCAGAAAGTAGGAAATAGAAACACACATTGCTACATGTTAAATCTCTGGTCACGTATATTAATAACATAACTTGAAAGTTACTCTCCCAGTTCCTACTCAAGGATGAGTTTGTGAAGACAAAAGATGGGCAAACCACACTACTCTATGCAGGTGAACATGAAATTGAACAGCCTCGGGACTTTTATTCACATACTGGTTACATTTTGAGTGTTGTCAGTACAAGGCTGAGATACACATCATCCTCACCTAATTAACCTTCCTAATCTAAAGACTGTAGGGAGAAAACGCTAAAATAAGATTTGTATAGCAGTCAACATGAAATTAAAATTCCTGAAGAAAATCCATAATCCTGTTGCATGGGCAAAAGTGGAACAGAAGCTATTAATGCAAAGCTACATGGGTAAAACAATTTGGGGTTTTGTTTATTTTTCTTTACATATTGTTCTATTAAAAAACAGCACTTCATAAATAGTAACTGAGATTGTTGCAAACAACAGAGAAGGTTATACATTTCTTAAGGGTTCAAATAAAGAATTTGGCTTTTCCAAAGCATCCTTCTGTCAAAACACCCACCAACATTAATTTTACATTGAACACTAAATCTTTCAGATCTTCTTCCATCTGCAGAGCAGGAAATAAAAGTCTCCTTAATGTAAGTCAATGAATAAAATCTTGTCTTCCAAATTAACAAATTAAAATCCAGGGCTATGTACTAAAAAAATTTCTCTTATAGTCTTGCAGAGAAGAAGCAGAAGTAGCATTTTACATTGTTTTTCCCCTAAAAAAGTTTGATTTTTTTATTCATTTAATATCAGATATATTCTGAAGTAAAAGATAGTTATTATAAATATATCAATATAACCGTCATATCTTTAAGAGTATCAATTTCTTACATTCTTCTCAAATTACCAAATCAGGCTGATGCCTGAAAACTAGCCAGTTTTACTTTGTTACCAAGACAAAAAAAAAATCTCAAATACTTCTTTTTAACAAATAACTGGAATTCACTGGAAGTCATTTTTTCTAGACATTTTCTCCACACATAATGGATTTTAGGGATTCAGCATATGATTAAATTTAAAAATAAATCAAAGTATAATTTAAAATTAAAATATGAGTAATTTTCTTTAACCATACAAAAAAGTTTCTCTCTAACTTTTGAGTAAAAATTTAATCTAAGTTCACCTTCACAGCACCACATTCTTAGCTTCACCTGAGAGAAGTGGACATTGATTCATTACCTAATTATTACATGAAGATAAATAGGACAGTGAAGCCAGATATTTTGCGAATTTATGTATGCTTTTATTATTAACAGTGTAATGCAATGTGATTGCTTAGGTGGAAATTTTAATCTGAAAGTAGATTCTTAATTTAGAGGGTGCTGGCGGTTTTTATAGTACAGAAGAGGTAGGGCTGAAACAATGGCCAGCTTCAGAAGGAGTTTAGCATGTCTGGGAATAGTATTTTAATCTACTGTTTCTGGGCTTTTTGTTACTATGGATACCATTGGTTGCTTTGGTTTATAAATGCTCCAGGACATAAAATATCAAACATATTGTAACCTTCAAACATATAGTAGCCATTGCAGTGTACTGTAGTAAGAGTTAGACATTACAAACTCTGCAAATAAGGGCTTGCTTTGCTGATGCATGACTTACATTAGGCACTGCAAAGATAATTATTCAGAGCAACGTAACCCATGAAGTAAATCGGTAAACAAAGCCATTTCTGGAGACAGATGGAATTTTACCTAGAAGGTTTCTTGTTGAATTACTAGATGATGATCATTAGTTTTTGACTAAAACAACTGCAAAACACCCACGTTATTCATTTTTAACTCAGCTTTGGCATCCTCCCTCCATTAGATAACTCACTGCTTGCCAAGGTCAACTTGACCATGCTCAGAAAATTGCAATGCAGATATTCAATTCCATTCCTAAGGTGAACATCATATTCCCAAAAACTGATTGCATTTTATGGCTGAATTTTGTTAATGTTTCTTCTGTCTGGAAGATGGGTTTTCTGAGAGCTTTTTTTTTCTCCACAGTAGCAGCCTGTTCCCATTCTCAGTGGCTGTGTTTTCAACTCACTGCAAAAGATTACTTTCTGAAGCAGCTGAGAGATTTGCTGAAGCACTGCAAAAGATTACTTTCTGAAGCAAAAAACTGTTCTCTGCTTTGTGCCTTATATATCTGTCTCCATGACTGCTCCAAGGACAGGCACGTACCTGATCGTATCTGACAGTACACTGGCCCCCATGGGCAGGCTTAGGACAGTAAGGCTCTCTCTGGTCTTTTGCTATCCATTAGCTGTGTGCACGGCCAGTTACACTCTGGGCTATCCTGAAAAAGACAGGATAAGAGACTTATATATCTTGTTTGATTTTTGTTATGTACGCTCCAGAAGCAGATTGCAAGAAGAGGATAACTGCTATTTACCAACGACCTGGTAGAAGCCTGGATACAATTACCCTCTGACTCATCTACATCATGGATATTTTGGATACAACTCAACTTTTCATGCCATGAAGTCCTTTGAAAGGACTGTGCAACAGGTCTATAGTGTACTGGATCATGAAGAAATAATCAAGGAAGAGTTTGCTGTTCTTAAAACCTTGCTTAGGGCATTAAAGAATGCGACTTGTACTTTACTGGTTCAGTTAAGAACCTTTCATTGGTTTATCTGCTCTTTGATCTCTATAGCCAAAAATGGAGCGAACAGTAATGTAGTACACTTAAATACTTTTAATGGGTTACCTGCCTGCAAATAATACAGGAAAGAAAAGCACTAAAAATTCCCTAAGACATACCAGCTTTGTCTTCTCCAAATTTTCTTCACATAATCACATGAATATGCAAAACTAAAATTGAGTCAAAATGTTAAATTGTTGATAGATATCCACCCCATGACTTATATTTTAAGTTACAAATTAAATATAACTTTGTATTTATGTGTCAGTCCAGTACCACGTGTGAAAAAATGGTTGAATTTCATATTTTTATCCATGCTTGGATGCAGTAGTGTTAAATAGATAATTTTTAATCTATAAGACAGATTTGTAATCACATGAAAGTTTTATGCAATGACTATGGTCTTTATAAATTTTGAACCAAACAAAATCTATCATCTTTTCTGTACAACGCAAAAATAAAAAGATAATGTCACTGATTTCATTATCATGTGCATGTCATATTGTGAATAGAAGCTGATAACAAGCAAAGTAGTTTCAAGGGACTGAGTTTTTTACTGTCACTCAAATGAAAATAAGATTAGGCACCTAATGCAACTGTGAAGGAAAACACTACTTCAAAAATAAATCTGAATATAACTTTAATTAAAAGGAAAAGGATGTTAAAACCACATATTATTCATAAAACGAAATGTAAAAGTTTAGATTTACCTAAAAGTGTATATTTCAATAAACTCAGCTGCAAAAAGTACTACAGGAAAGTGATATCACATTGACATTTTACACTGAGTTTTGATTTTATTAAATGTCTTTAAAGATAATACTGTGAACAACTTACTGGTTTCTTTAGTCACGGCTTTTGCATTCCTTAAAAACTAAATATAAACTTCCATGCTGTAAATGCATACATGAAATACACTTTTAGAATATTAATTTATTTATTTCACTGTAGTGCCAGTAGAGACAGTTTTAGCTTAGCAGCATAACAACGGATATCTGTAGATTTATTCCTAGCATCTTGCAGAAAACCAAGACCTATTGTCCTATAAAAGTTTTAGTAACTTATTTCAAAGCCTGGTGTCTCTGTCTAGCTTTTTCATTAAGCTGAGTTTTCTTTGATTACTTAAGAATAATATTCAAATTTTTCCTTCTTTTTCCCCAAAACTGCATAGGCTAATAAAGCACTGTGATCTTCTTTGTGATGCTGAAATAGCAGACTTCTCCTTGTTATAAGTACTTTATAATAGGATAATGCTTAAGGACCTGTATAAAGCTTTATTTGGCAGTTCAGCTCACTCTCGTGAGGGGATGATGTTTTGTTATTTCATTAGAGACAATCGCCTCCAATTCTACTCTTTACAAGCACTTCACATAGTAAAGCATAACTTCATAATGCATCACTCTGTTATTGAAAGAAGCAGTAGAATTATCAGCCATAAACATCATTCAATGTCTGAATCCAAATATAGTTGGTTACTATGAAACCAGTATTGCCAAGTAAAGGATACAAAACACAATTCTTTTTCCTCTGTATTCTTTTATCCTTTCATGAAACTTTGTATTTTGCTGTACTGTAAAGAGAATTTTCAAGATGTTAATTTATGTTAAAAACACAAAAAACTCCACCATTTTTCCCATTAATATCTTGGAATAAAGGCAGTATTTTTATTCTGGTTCTGGCTTGCTGGTTGTTGTGTGTTATTTTCAATTGTCTGACTTACATTATAGAAAAAGTTAGCTCTTAGAGGAAACAATCCTGTTATAGATGACGTACTGAGAATGGCCTTAAAAAAAAGTTTTCTTTTAAATGTCATCAGCACAATGCATCACTGTCCTACGAAACTGCAATGCATGTACACTTCAGATTCAACCTATTTCTTTTGTTAATGTTAATTTCTTATCTTCTGCTTCCTCACTAATATCCAAATATCTTTACAGGTGTCACCTCCAATCTGAGTAATGACATCTCAAATAGAAGGGAAGAAAAACAAGGCCTTAGACTGAGGAGGCAGATGACTGAAAATGAATTCTTTCTGGAGCTGCAAAACAAGAAAACAAAGAATTAAAACAGTGACAGAAAATGCAGATTAAGAAACTGTGTCAATAGGTAATAAAGGTGAGTGACAGCCATAGTAACTGTAGAGTTCACACAGCGAATATCAGATACATAAATGATGAGAGGCAATTTCGAATCCTCTGGCTACAAGTAAAATGTCCCTTCTCCACCCATACTTTGGAAGTTATAATTGGTCTTTCATATCCTTTCATACTTTCTCACCTTCTCCAGTATTCTCTCATGGTGCTTCTTTTCAAAGAAGTAATTTGTGCCTTTAGTTGGTATAAAATAAATTTCTATGAATTTGCAGATAAAAATATATTGCATTATTTTTCTAGTCATTAGGAAGAGGAAATGTGTACATACAATTTAATTGTGTTATGATGAAAAGTATGATCAAAGGTAGAATGATATATTATTATGGAGTGTGCACAAACTGTCTTACTATCCTCTTTCTTCATAAGTATAGAAAAATATTTCCACACCAAATGAATAGTTAAGGAGCTATGAAAAAATTAAAAATGCAACCCAGGCTTCAGGTGATGGATTTTCACAGATTTTCATGAATGTTTTTAGTTTGTTTGTTGGTTTTAATTCTGTCTTTCATTTTTAGTTGCAAAGAATTCCCAGAAGAGCTCCTGTATTGTTAGGTTTTCCTGGCATTCACATTATTGTTGGATTCACTTGATTGCTAAATTACAAGAGTGTCACAGTTTAGGAATAGCATTTTTCAATTTAATACACGCTGCTCGCTCCCCTCTCCCACTTTGTGGAAACACAAAAGACAAAGGTTACCAGTTGAGATAAGAACAATTTGCTGGAAACAGCAATGAGGTAAGGAAACCAACACTGACAGCAACAATATTAATAACAAAAGGTATAAGACAGAGGAATGATTTACATGGAAAGCCCACAACAATAAGCAAATATCCTCTCTGCTGACAGGTTTTCTCCACCAGAAGGAGCCCGAGAAGAGAGTCCCTTCTCCCCCTGCCCTTGTCAATAACTGAGCTGCTATAGAATAATGCCTTAGTCATTCTGCCTCCCAGTTACTGCAAAAAAATTAACTCTGTCCTGGACAAATCCAGGACAAAGAGCCATTTATTTCTTATTCTTCTGCCTGTAAAAAAAACTTTATATACCTTTGGTATACCTTTGGTATATAAAGCCTAAAACACACAGGCATTGAATCACAAAGAAGTTAAATGTCGATTAAAATCACCTTGATTCACATGGCCTCACTGCAACAGCTCTCTTTGTAAGTCACCAGTAAATACAATACTCTGAGAGCTGAAAATAGTTATAATACTTACAAATATATGAAGAGATTTGTCTTTAAACCTTTATCATTAATACTATTAATAGTGCCATTGTGTGACTCTATTTTCTACCTCACCAACCTGGATTTTGTTATCTGCAAGGTGAGCAGCATTTATTTTGCTCATATCTGAAAGGAGGAAAAAATAGCTTCATTAGCTAATTGAGATGTATTCATAAAAGACACAAAAATTATGTAATATTTTATTATTTATGCATCACAAGGATGGTGCTTGGTTAGAAGAATTTAATTTACAGGTCACGCAATTCTGGAAATCTCTTCCAGGGCATAAACCATTTTATACCTTAATCTTAGAAGAAAAGAAAAATTGATATATAAAACAACTTAGCTCTCTAATTTATTCACAGTTTTTAGTTGTATAAACATAACATAAATGTCAGTTTATTTCTGGCCTTTGCTTTATAGGAAACAGACTAGTGCCTTTCAAACTGAAACATGGCATTTTATTCTAAGCTGTTGTTTATTCAATGGCTGTTCCCAATAGATAGTAGAGAAGAGGTTGTTTCATGCTGGGTTCCCTGTACCTGCATAGTATTTTAATACTATTTCTGCAGGCTTTGAAGTGTACTGCATTCCCTTATGCTGTTGCAACATAGGGAATACAAAGCAAATTCTCAGTATCATGATATACACACCTTTCTGATGAGCCAGCCACAGCAAGTATGTTGCTTTTGAATTGTTCTAGTAGTTTCACTTCTCTAAAGTATCACTACTGACATTTCATGGTACCACATTTTTTGTCGGTTTATCCATACAGAAGATGATCCAGAATCCTTTGCACATAATGGATTTTAGAGTTCCCCCAAAAAATGAGTTATCAGAACAAAGACTTCTCATAAATTCTCATCAAATATTTATATTCTAAATAAATTTCTTAAAGGACACAAAAAGACTAAAACATATATTAAGAATTCACAGCCTGTTTTCAAAATGAAGAGAACAGCAGCAAGAAACTGGTTATCTGAGAAATATTAATTTCTAGAGCAACACAGATATTGCTAATTCAAATTTCACAGCTTTTCCCTTACACCTCATTTTCCCTGAAGTATTGTCTAAAATATCTGCCACCCAACACCAACAACGACCCTTCACACTCTGGTGGGATTAATTTCGACTCTTGAGTGTTTTGGAGATGGTAATGTAATCTAACACCCAGCAGTGACCAAAGAAAATAATTATGCATTTCTGGAATTAGGTTTGTTTACCTGTCTTTGAGAGCTAGGTTTGTCCCTCCATATCTGGAGATTCACCACCCACCTACCTGGGAAGTCTTGTTGCTCACTGTTGGTGAATGCTTAGTCAGCTAATGTTTGGTGACACTGAATGCAGTCACAGCTGTCACATGAATAAGCCATGTGTATCCAACACTCCCTTGGCTGTTCTCTGTGCATATCACTACGAGGACAGAACACAGATATTGACTGGTGACATGGCAGCTTGCATGACCTAGGATTTGCTTGCTATAGGCACCAAGAGCCAGGGCTGAAGAAGGACAGATTTACCAGGGGCTGGGAAGGATGGAATTGTTAACACTTCATCACCTCATAGAGTGCAGCATTTGTCCCCCTGTGTCATGGCACAGGCATGTATACAGATTTACATATCTCTGTCCATTTTAAAGAAAGTAGAGCAAGGATAAATCTCCTTCAAGGTAGTGACTTGAAACTTCACTACATTTTTAGTGATGTTAAGTGATGAAAAGTTTCAAGGAAAAGCAGTAATTCTGAGGCAAGCTGACAGTCAAATGACTGCTACAAGTTTTTGTGTCAGGTAAGTTGTTTTTAATAAAAATGAAACATATCAAACTTTTCTGTTCTCCTGGTCACTAAAGAGGTGTCAGCATGTAAGGACACTTCTTACTTGTGAAATTAAGAGACATATCAAGATAATGCTGCTAGAGAAGCAAAGATGAAGAGGAGGTACTGTTAAATAAAACAGATGCATCAGACATAGTTTAAATGATATATAGCACCAGGTGCACAATGTCAGTAAGTTGCCTCTTCTCTTCCTCCCCCTCTGCTTTTTTTTTTTTTTTAAATTGTAGATTGAGTTTCTGAGACAGATAGGATTTGGAAAATCTGGAGGGCTATTGACTTATCAGCAGAACGCAGCTTAACATGTAAATGTGATTCATGCAAATTTCCAAAGATAACAGACAGACACATTTATAATCTCAATGAAAAGGAGTCTCAGTAGGTAAGGTGAGAAATCTATGAAACTTGGTTCTATTTACTGACTTGAAACAGATATGAAAGTACACAAATAAACTGCGTTTCTGTTTAAATGAAATAGATAAGTACTCGAGGTATTTCTCTTTTTTGCAGAAGGTTGCTAATCATAACTATGGCAGATGAGAAATTAAGCAGTCTTAAAATATGGATGCAATTCCCCTCTGCTGCATATTATTATTATTATTATTATTATTATTACTATTATTATTATTACTATTATTATTATTATTACTATTATTGCTATTGTTATTACTCCCTTGCTTCTATGATTTTAGCCTGCTACAAATAGGGAAAATTGAGAAAAAATGTTGCCAGGATTCCTTAAATAATCCTTCAGTCCAAATTTCTCACACAATACCTCTTGTTTCAAATGTCCATCCTGAGATGTGGGGTTGATATCTCTGAATACTTGTTCAAGGCAAAATGTAGATTCAGAATATTTCTCAAAATTAAAGCTCATGTTTCAAATTTTAGACACCATAGTTTAAAAATTAATGTTTTATATCTGTCAAAAAAGTCTTGAGATATTGCATAACTATTTAAAAAGAGGTACTGCCATAAGGCTGACAGAATTGACTCTGATTTTTTTCTTAAGTTTTCTAAATTGATCCATTTCAGCCATGACTTGAGTTAGCACTGCATAGAGAGACATAAACAATACCTGTGGTCATACAATAACTTATAGGCCATACGTCCAGTTTACAATCCATTTTCTTGCAAGATACAATTAATTCAAAATATTTATGTCTTTCTCTTGGAAAGGCAGGAACACAGTTGTTTCCTTAAAGCCAAATATTAAGAGAGCAAACACAGAACGATCAAAGGAGAAAAATCATCCCTGTGTATATATATATTTGTATATATAATATATATATATATATACAAATTAATATTTCTAGGGTGATGTCCTCAGTGCAGCCATGAATGTTAGGCAAATTCCCTGACAAGCAATAAAATTCTCCTCCTTAAACATCTGACTTCTCTTCAAAAGACTGTCAAGCATTGTAACAATCTTATCACCTATTAAGGACTATATCTATCCTGACCAAAGCCTTTCATGTTCAGTTGAGGACCACACAAAGGTTTTAAACCAGAGTGCTCTGTGTTGCCCTTACAGAGTCTGCAGTGTCAGCCTTGCAAGTATTCAACTCTCTGTTGCTCTATGTATTTTTTCAGAAACTAATTGCCAATTTAGACAGTATAAGCATAGAGTAAACAACACAGCGATGTAGTTATGGCACATAAATCATTCCAAGTGATTGCACAGCTGTCGCTGGTGTTACTTTTTGTTTCCAGGGAGATCATACTTTGGTAACTTATTTAGCAAAACTTTTTCATGCTTTACAGTGAAGGAAGAAATATTTATTTAAGAAAGTATGGAACGCCTGGTGAATTGTAAGTCTGATTCTTATAATTTGGTAAATAATTTTGGTGTAGTCAGATGTACGAAGAGGCGTTTTGCTAAATATTACTTATTGTAACAAGACTGGATTCCCCTAAAATCTTTTTTTTAATTCTGTTGTATTTGCCTGTTTTAAAAGGGCTTTGAAAAGGGTTTCTCTGAAATATTTCAGATTTCTGTCATCTTCTAATTTCCTACTGTGGACTGAACATTTTCTGAGACAAACCAGAACTCAATTGCTCTCAGCCTGACCTTCCAGTCAAAAAGCCTGGACTCTTTAGACAAAAAATAAGCAACCAAGACAATGAAAAAACGGAACTACGAACCCCATTTCTTACTTTCCCTTCTGTGTTGGAAATTATGCCTCTAATTGCATGTGTTGTGTGTTTTGTGTGTGCGTGTGTGTCTGTGACAGAGAGTATTTCACTAATTTAGAAAAACAATAAATTCCTCCTAAGAAAATAGTAGGTCATTAAAGTGGCACACAATGAAGTGTTGATGCCATTTGTTTTTTTTTCATTAAAACCTAATAGTATATGAGGTCATAAATTCAAGGTTAAGAGTGATGCAGAGTTGACCTTTAATAAAATTGCAGGAGTGCAAACAATAAACAAGTGAATAGCATAAATAATACTGGAATCATTCTTTTGGAACTGAATAATTTGCACTCCTCTTCTTATGAACAACACTAGACATGGGTTTTTAGGAAATGAAAAGCTAAAATCTATGGAAAAGGTAATGATCTCTGAAAATTTTCTCTAATGACTAATTTGTGGCTCAGTGGATTTCAAGAGATTATTGGTTTTTGAAATGGATTCTATCAACTAAAGAGATAATGGAAATCATTAGGCTGAATAAAGTAAAACAGTAGAGCTCCATGTTATGTGGACTTCTATTACATGAGTCTCTATTTCCCACACAATTTAGAAGTATTTTTTTCTTAAACTGAACTAGTGTCTCAACTTATATTATGAGACAAATTCTTATAGCACAGCACTCAGTGACCAAACTTTCATTAACCTGAGCTGAATAGAGATTTGACTCTGATTTTTATCAGAAGATGTTCTGTGATCAGTGAGAATTTAAGGTGCTCAATATTGTTCAGAATATGGCTTTGAATCAAGTTCCAGGTTTTTCACATTCAAGCAGAATAAAAGGATTTTAATCTTCATTATCAGCTCATGGACAATATATTACAGGACTGGTGCTGAAGTGAAAATTCCGCCCGTAATTTATCCTTGTGACATTTATTGGTTTTACTCACGATCAGACTTATTAAACCAGATGCTGTACAAATTACCGAAAGACAGATCTGGTGCTTTGAAAAGCTTAATAATTCAAAGTGCAGTATCCTCCTGGAGACAATACAAAATGCTGGAAGTATCCTGATACAATATTATAAGTGCATCTGTATCATTCTTAGGTTTTGGGTTTTTCACTATACCTTGCATATTATTTTTCTTTTCAGTAGAAAGAAATGATTTTTTTTTTATTTTCCAACCTCAGAAGTAAATTGCTTTTAAAAATTAATCTCTGCTATAAGTGTCACTAGGGTGTATTTCTATAGCTGTATTAAATACATTATTGTTTGGAGTTATTTCTTGTTAATATTTTGTTTCCTTTAAATATGTTTTCATTTCTTTTTATGCTCGTTCGATATACAAAACCAGGAATAACTAACCAGACATTTGTTATTTGCTTACAAGATTGTTATTGAAATAAGTTTAGGAAAATATTTTAAGTATAATCTTTCAGAGTTAAGTAAGGGTATGAAGGTTTTAAATTGTTAGAGTTTTTAAAACTTTGAGGTTTTGCCTTTTTG
>VWZV01003845.1:4613-59904 GCA_013397155.1 Irena cyanogastra | reverse complement strand
GGGGACAGAGACACATGTTTTGGTTCTTTATAAAGCAGCATAATCAAGTCAAGGAAATGCTAACCAAAATAACCTTATGTGTAGGTTAACTCAGGCTAAATGCCAGGCATCCACCAAAGCCTCTCCATCACTCCCCTCAGCAGCTGAACAGGTGAGACAAAACATAAAATATGGTTCATGAGTTGAGATAAGGACTAGGAGATGTCACCCACCAAATACTATCATGGGCAAAACAGGCTAGAATTAAAGATATTAATTAAACTTACTACCAGAATCAGAGTAGGATAATGAGAAGTAAAATAAAACCTCAAACACTTTCCCTCATCTCTCTGTCCTTCCTAGCCCTACATCCTACCCCAGCAGTACAGGGAGACAGGCGTTGGGGGTTATGGTCAGCTCATCACCTGATCTTTCTCCCATTGCTCAGGGAAAAGAGTCCTTCTCTCTTCCAAAGTGGGGTCCCTCCCACAGGAGACAGTTCTCCGTGAACCTCTCCAGAATGAGTCTATTTCACGAGCAGCATCTCTCTGCAAACTGCTGCAATGTGAGCCCATCCCCTGGGCAATGGCCCTCCCCAGACTGCTGCAGCATGAAGTACTCTTCCATGAGGTGCAGTTCTTCAAGGACAGTCTCTGCAGTGTGGGCTCCAGTCTCCAGGAGCCTCCTACAAACTCACAGCCTCCTCTCAGGCATCCATCTGCTCTGGCGTGGGTCTCCTACGTGGGCTGCAGGTGGATGTCCATGAGCTGTAAGGTCACAGCTGCTTCACCACAGTCTGCACCAGAGGCTGCAGGGGAATCTCAGCTTCAGTGCCTGAAGCATCTCCTCTCCCTCCTTCTGCACTGACCTTGGTGTCTGCAGAATCATTCCTCTCTTGTATTTGCTCTTCTCTGACAGCAATTACATCCGCAGAATAACTTTTTTTTCTTTTTTCTTAGATATGGTATCACAGAGGCTTTACCACAATTTCTAATTGGCCAGCCTTGGCTGGTGGCACATCCATCTTTGGAGCAACCATGCATTGGCTCTGCTGGATGTGGAGGAAACTTCTGGCAGCAACTCACAGAAACCATCCCTGTATATACCCACTACCAAAGCTTAGCCATGTAAGCCCAATACATCGAAGAAACCAATGAGCAGGCTCATTTCCACAGTTATGTGTGTAAAATCTTAAAGCAATGCTAACTTTCTACTGAGATGGAGGGAGACCTGCTGATGTCTAAGTAGCAGTGCTGATAATGTGCAGTGTCCTTGAGTAAGGGAAGACACTACTCAGGGAACTCCTTTTTCTCTGATCTTAATTTGCCTGTTTGTGTTGAGGTTATACCTGTGTGTTTGTATAGCCAGATTATTTTTTACCCAAATATGAGATAATATATATATCTGCAGAAGTTTAGAGTTGCTCTTTTTTCATTATTTTTCTTTTTTAAGCCCTAAGAACAGTCATATCTAACTCTCAAGGCTATGTTTCTTAAGTGATCAGTAACTGACTTCGTACAGTTCATGGAATCATAGAATATCTCAAGTTGGAAGGGATCCATAAGGATCATCGAATCCAAATTCCTGCTTCTCACAGGACTACTTAAAACTAGCCCATAAAACTAAGAGCATCATTCAAACACTCCTTGAAGTCTGATGGGCTTGGTGCCCCAGAGGTGCCGCACTGGAATTGGGGACCCAGTTCCAGCAACCAATCACCCTTTCAGTGAAGAATCTTGTACTAATGTCTAACCTGAACTTTGCCTGACACAGATTCATTCTGTTTTCTCATGTCCTATTGCTGGTCAGCAGAGAGAGGACCTCCACCTCCATGGCCCACCCTGAGGAAATTGTAGATGGCAATGAGATCTCCCCTCAGACGTCTCTTTTATAAGCTGAACAAACAAAGTCACTTAAATTGCTCCTGGTTAAGTCTTGCCCTTGAGGCCTTTCACTATATTGATCACCCTACTCTGGACATACTCTAACAGTTTGATGTCCCTCTTGTACTGCCCAAAACTGCACTCAGGACTCAAGATGGCTGTACTCTCATGGATGTTTATCATCCTGTGCTTGTGCTTTCAAGAGCTCTGATAAAAAAAACAAACCATATCCAATATATTTTCAACTATACTGGTCTTTGGAAGAGATTCTTCGGGATAGCTATCATGTGGATGTGGTATTCTGTTTTTAAGTTTGTTTGGTTTTAGTCAGGTAATTTATGTTAGTCAAATTAATAATGGTTTGTTCTTATGTTCTCCTATTCTTTTCCCTCAGGTTGGTTTCTCCCAAGTTATTTTTACCAATTTTTCCCTCCACTCTCCCTGCCAATCTTCCCTCTCCTCCCCGAAGTTTCCAGAATTATCCCTGCCAATCCTTGGTAACCCTGCCCAAACCCCTGTCCATCTCCCTAGTCCATCCCAAATCTTTCCAGAACCTTCCCTGTCATCCATTCCTGTCCCTGCCAGGGATTGGCTCCTTGTGACTTTCCCCTCCTCTGTGTTATCCCCATTTGTTCCCTGTCATCCCCCTTCCCTCCCCTAAAAGACCCCTATTGGCTGGCCTGCGTGCCAGCCCCCCGAGTTTCTGTTGCTTTATAATGTTTTCCTGGGCATCGCCCGGGCCCATTTTCCTTGCCTCCGTCTCGGAGGAATAAAACCCTTCTGGACACGCAAGAGAGTGGCTTCTCCTTCACCTCTCGCCTTGGATCCCTTGTGGGGTGATACCTTCCACAGCAAGCTAGTCCACCTCCCATCGCTGCCGGCCGGTTGCATGTTGGGCTCANAGTCTTGCCCTTGAGGCCTTTCACTATATTGATCACCCTACTCTGGACATACTCTAACAGTTTGATGTCCCTCTTGTACTGCCCAAAACTGCACTCAGGACTCAAGATGGCTGTACTCTCATGGATGTTTATCATCCTGTGCTTGTGCTTTCAAGAGCTCTGATAAAAAAAACAAACCATATCCAATATATTTTCAACTATACTGGTCTTTGGAAGAGATTCTTCGGGATAGCTATCATGTGGATGTGGTATTCTGTTTTTAAGTTTGTTTGGTTTTAGTCAGGTAATTTATGTTAGTCAAATTAATAATGGTTTGTTCTTATGTTCTCCTATTCTTTTCCCTCAGGTTGGTTTCTCCCAAGTTATTTTTACCAATTTTTCCCTCCACTCTCCCTGCCAATCTTCCCTCTCCTCCCCGAAGTTTCCAGAATTATCCCTGCCAATCCTTGGTAACCCTGCCCAAACCCCTGTCCATCTCCCTAGTCCATCCCAAATCCTTCCAGAACCTTCCCTGTCATCCATTCCTATCCCTGCCAGGGGTTGGCTCCCTGTGACTTTCCCCTCCTCTGTGTTACCCCCATTTGTTCCCTGTCATCCCCCTTCCCTCCCCTAAAAGACCCCTATTGGCTGGCCTGCGTGCCAGCCCCCCGAGTTTCTGTTGCTTTATAATGTTTTCCTGGGCATCGCCCGGGCCCATTTTCCTTGCCTCCGTCTCGGAGGAATAAAACCCTTCTGGACACGCAAGAGAGTGGCTTCTCCTTCACCTCTCGCCTTGGATCCCTTGTGGGGTGATACCTTCCACAGCAAGCTAGTCCACCTCCCATCGCTGCCGGCCGGTTGCATGTTGGGCTCATCAGCCGGGCTCTGCACCTGCCCATCTGCTGATCATAAGCCCGAGCAGTGATATGTGGGCTCTGGTTTTAGAGTTAAATGAAATGGAACCATCCAGTGTCTATTTGGGAATGGAACAGAGCCTAGAGGCAAGGCAAAAATGGGTCTTGCAGGACTCAGAATTATGCCTTACCTTTCTTGTACTTGCAATTGTAAAGTTACTCTTTTTATGTGGACACACGCACATACACACACACACACACACAAACACACACACTCACACTCAAAAATATTGAAGACTTCAATTCCAAACGGAAGGTTTGGCCCTCTGGAAGCAATGGAACTATAATACAGTGTTACAATTTCTTATCATTCTCATCTACATATTAACAGAACAGTGCTAAAGGAAAAAAAAAAAAAGACAAAAAAAGAAAGAAATCAGAACCATAATTTGTTCATGTAAAGAAAGTGCTATAAAACTTGCTAACCAAATGTACTTTTTCCCTCGCTCTTAGAAATACATTAAAGTTCTAGTTTTGGTTCAGAGCTGCTTTGGTGATATTTGGATTTCCTGCATTACAATGTGAACAAAGGTTTTTTTGCTCCTAGGTACTTCCCATCATGGATGGATTCTTTGGCTTTTCAAACCCGAAAAGTGTCACACTGCTTATTTCACTTATATAAAAAGATAAGTGTGGTGTTGGCGTGACAAGGAACAGCATATATGAGGAAATTTCATTCAGAAAGTTTTGTAAGTAATGACTTATAGAATTAGTAAACCTGATGTTAATTTCCAGCTAAATGAACTTTTTCTCCCTCTGTGCGTTACTGAAGCCAATGATAATAGGCTGAGGCTTGTGTAATATTGAGCATGTCATTAGAAATAAAAAGATTTTGTCAGCACTGAAAAATCACCTCTCATAGTGGGAAACTTTACACTATGAAATTATGGCTTGAATACAAATTTTAAATGCTTGAAAATTAAAAATGGTCTCATGAAGCAGCATGTATATGTGCCTCAGATGCTGGTAACTTTAAATATTGTGCAAATGTGTATTCAGGAGATTTAAGATTATCACTGACCTTGAAGAAACAGAGAACAAGTTCTTTTAAATGCTTTGAGATAAAAGTTTGGAGAAATGCAGATAAGCAGATGATCAACTGACATTCACATTTTTAAGGAAGGTGAAATAGATTGCATGCCACAGGAGAAGGTAAATGTCAGTTAACTAACACTAAATGCTGTTTCCCCTCTGAACTGAAAACAAAATGCATCTTGACAAATATTCAAGAAAGATAAGTATTTACAAATACTTCCATCCTGGCTAATTACAGCTTATCTTTCATAAATCCCATGGGATTTGGTTTTATATTGTTCCTCTTTGTATTATTGTTAATTAATCAGGCCTAAGTCAGCTACTGGACAAAGGGAACCAATAGGATTAAATTTTCAACCAACAAAACGATTTGTTTTTCATGTTTTATCTACAACTTAATAGGATTTATTAGCAAGCAAAATTTATTTGGTGAAGATTAGGCACTTGGAAAATTGAATTTTTATTTAAATTGAATCCCATAGTGTAAACTTCTCATGACTCCCATGGTGTAGAACTTCAAAATTGCTTTGTAATAGGCCAGATCTATACTTCCAACTGTGAGTATTTTTTCCTCTAAAAAGACTGGCTTTAATGATATTATAGTAGATGTCAAAGCAAGAGATGTCATGATGTTTTGCAAAATTGACAAATCTGTGAACAAAATTTAAAAAGGATAAGTTGACAGAGTAATAATCAGCAAGTAAAAATGACCACAAAACTTGCAAATCTACTATGCTTGCATTTTCAAAAACTGAGCTAGATAAATTAAGTCGTGTTACAAATTCTGCTTCTCATTACTATTATTTGCAACATGAGCTACATTTCTATAGTAGTAGCTTACATAATTACTTCTTGAAAGTAGATCTTAACAAAGGCATTTCCCTGATATACCATTATGGGGTTTGCATTTTCTTCTCTGCTTACAAACCAGTGGGAGTAAATGGAGTACAAACCTGAAGAAATTACTGGTTTCATTCCCCCTTCCATGCAAGCCAGAAGGGAAAGAAATGGCAAGGAAGTATGAAGAATGTTATATACAGCTAATAAAAACAATACTTGTTTGCTTGTTTTGCAATGGAACCAGTGATGGCAGCTTATGAGAATGATTGTAGGAAAACAGCAACAAGAGTTTGTTGAAAACACAGACAGTATGTTGAGAGGTTACAGAATTAAAAAGAATGCAACTGATTGTGATTTCTGTAATGTTTAGAGCAATATAAAACAGATCTTGATGCAGATCTTTAGATTCTTGGACATGAACTGAAATCTACACTGACATATTTATAACTAATCTGGTTTTTCTATTTCTTTAATTTTTTTTAAGAAAAAAGGAATTTATAGATATTTTGCTTACAGAGCCAGATCAAACAACTCTCTTTGAAATATTAAAACACATTTTCAACTCAATTACACACAGAAAGAAATTTCTTTTGGCAGTTATTGAATCTAAAGGCAGAAATGATAAAATATTACAGTTTTTCATTTAAAGATACATATTGTAAATAATTTTTGTACTGACTTATGGTTTTCTGTGGTTTTTTGTTAATGCTTACTTTAAGAAAGGAAGTCTTTATGAATATTTTTCCTTTTTAAAGATCTTGTGAACTTCTTCATTTTGTTAATCATCAGTCACTACAAAAACTTTACATACACATTTTTACTCTGGAATCAAAAAGCTAAAAGAATTCTGAATGACACAAACCATCGGTCTCATAATAAATCACAAATACTGAATGATATGTAGATAATATCAGCATGAAAAAATAGCAATTTGGTAATTAATTATAGTATTTTTTGCACTACAATTTTATACAAGAGCTGCTGCTAGTAAACACACTTGCGTAAGTTAAAATCCAATATAATTTACATTATTCAGGTTTATTTTTATTTTCAGTTGTGTATATTCTGTAGGTGAAGACTTGGCTGTACTTCACGCATGGGAACCTGTTTTTGATCTATCTACACTGAGCCCACTATGCTGATGCTGATAGCAGGTACTCAACAGTCTTAAATTGTATATTAAACTATATTATCCTTAGTCTGAGATGAAAATTTTGGGCTTTGCCTGTATTTATTATCAAGAAATAAGTACTTTCTGGGGGTCTTTCACTACAGATTTTTTGTTTTGCATTGAGATAAATCTGTTATTGAAACTGTCTGTTTATTTCTAATATCTGCAAAAGGAGAAAGCAGTTCAAAATTATAAACTCTGGTTTACGTTTCTGACTTAGAAACTTAAATTGGGCTAAGTCAATCTCCCAAAAACTGGCTGAAAGAAGGGAGGGAAGTAAGAGAAGGAGGAAAATGAAGGACATACAGCTATCACAGTGGTTACTATTCTATACTATTAGAACGATTAATGCTACTTTGAATATGACTGTGGAAGTCATAATCAAAACCTTTTGTTTTAATGTTGCTAGACACTAATTTACAAAATTAATGTTGAAGGTTAAGAAATTAGTAAGGGATGTTCTGGAATATGGTTTTGTTGCCTATGAAATTGTTAAGGAATTTTCACTTTGAAAAAATGAAATTTATGCTTCATAACTCAGTATTCAGAGGAGATGAAGTAACATGGTGATATAAAATATGAGGGACAAAGTATCTGAAAGAAGAGCTTACACAACGCAAATAATTACTCTGATATTTTCTTCAAATGTGAGCAAGATGGATTCATAACTGAACTACAGAAAAATGTAAGACTAGAAAAGCTCTAAAATTCAGGAAAAAACCTTGTTAACATTTTGCCATATTGATGAAAACAAAGGCTTAACTAGTGCAAATATGTTGACTTTTTCATCAATGCAGGTAAATTCAGTGAACAAATTCAATTCAATTAATAAAATTACTAATGTATTTAAATCAATGTAATTTAACTGTACTTCTAGAGAAACATGTTATTGTTGCTTCTGTCCCGTTATCCAAAAGTTTTTTGCAAAGGTAGGTGAAAGGAACATCTGCTCATTCTTTAACTGTATCTGGTGAAGGCGTTTTCACTGAAACAAGGAATAAGAGGAAAAGGAAGAAGCCATGAACAAAAATATACAAGGAGACAAATCTAATAGATGATGGCTAACCTCCTGCTATCACTTCTGTTGTGAAGGTATTGATGAAAAGACAGTTCCTTTAAAAAAAATAAATAATTTCTAAAAAGGAAAACTGATTTATCTTCCACAGCTCTGAAAAGATAATAAATTGCTGTCTGGATGGTGACAGGAGTTTGATTGCAATGACATTTTCATCTGGATCAAATGACACTTCCTTGAAATGTTTTCCTAGTGAGCTCATGCAACTCAGCTTCTAAATTGCTCTATGTGATCCCTTTAAGTCCATTTTCAGTATCTTAAACTATGTACAAAACCTACTTGACAATGTATAGAAGAAGGCTGTTCTAGATGACCATTCCTGCACTTCCCGACTATTTAAAAGGATCTTATTTATATACAGTTTGAGAAGTTCTACAGCTGGAGGACCTTACTATTGTCTCTAGGATGGCCTTGTTTTCTGCACAAGAAATCAACACAATGAAAATGAGGTGCCTTTCAGTTAGTCTAGGCAAAGTAAGAATTGAGGAAATCTCCGTGTCTGTCCAAATTTTCCAGTACCAGCATGTCTGTGAACAATTGTAAACAATTGCAGCATGATTAGACACAGAGTTTCCTTTTCAAGAGAGTTAACTAGAGAAATAATGTTTAGAACGGAGTGAGAAATGTCAATATATTGTACCAAAAATGGGCCAAAGCTAATAGTGTCCGACTCAGTAGAAATGTATAAAAATTTCAAATTGACTCATTACTTGTGTTCCTCATTAAATTATTTTGTGCTAGCTTAATTTCTATTTCACGTTTAGATCTTTTTCTACAATCTAATCATTCCCTAGACATGCAGCTATGTAATGGGAGTGAATTGGAGGCATTAGAAATTACATTCCTTAGTTATTGTAATTTATATGACAGCAAAATTACTGTCATTTTACAACATTGTCTTTATCTTGCAGTCTGGGCTAATTTCACACTGCAGTGAGGTTATCCAAAATCCTGTAGTGAGGACTTACTCTTGCCTGAAACAGCAACCCTCTGTAGATGTAGTGCCATTTTGTTTCCCTAGCATAGATATCAACAACCCATATTGCCTATGGTGATGGTTCTTAAACCTTTTATCTTTCACGAGGGGTTGGTTGGTTGGTTGGCTGGGCTGGTTTATTTCTGCATCTCCTTTGCTGCTGGATGCATGCTGTCTCTGAGACTGATTCTGCACCCACCACTCTTTCTGCAGAGAGTTGCACTCTCAATTTCACAGTTGGCCACCCTGGCAAGGAAGATGAGCAAGTGAAAACACTAGGAAAGACATACCCACAAGGCTATATTAAGCTATAGAACAGCAAATGCCTGCCAAGAGGTGACCAGAGCATTCCCACACATGAGTCTAATGTGGAGCTATGGCATCTTCTGTCAGCACCATTTCTCCCCTGGCACAGCCTGCAAAACACTTAACATCTTTTCACTCCCTGAGACACATAGACAGCCTTGTCCTGGCCACATATCCATGTTTATGAATATCATGACAGATCATCCTCATGGAAGATGCAAGTGGAGAACTTTGCAAGTACACTCTTCCAATAGTCTTCTTTTCTATCAGTTGAAGAACTTTGAAGACTAGTACAGCTTTTGTCAAGGTCCTGTTATGCATCCTGGACTCTATTAATTATATGAGATCTTTTACAAAAAGCAAAATATTTAATGCTGTGTCACACTGAAGTTTCATACTTCATAAAATATTTTGTGTTGGTTTATCTCTTTCTCCTTTTAAACTGGTAGTTCATTTTCCAGAAAGTAATCAAAAAGTAACATTATAATCAATAAACTACTCTTTCAGATCTAGCTTATGTTTTTGTTTTTTCAGCAGATAAAAAGAAGAATATAAAATTATTAATAATAATAACAATAATAATGATAATAATCTAGTTCTAATGAAATATTTTCTTTGATTAAACCCCTGAAGTTTTTAATTTTGTATCTACTTGTCGTCCACTTCAATATTTTCTTACCATTGGGACTAAGAAGGCAATGTGGCAAGACTGCTGACGTGTGATTGTTTATGTTTCAGCAGATAGATCGCTCTGACCCACTGAATTTCATATAATCCTTATTTTATTGCTATTGAATAGATTCTAAAATTTGTAGCTTACTAGAAAATGAACATGGGGGCATACCTGAACATACAGCAGATGAATGCTGCTATATTTTTTTTAAAATGTTAAATTCTGACCACCTTAATCTCATGAATATAATGCACAGAACAGATGTATGCTTAACATTTTGAAGAGTAAGATTTTTCTCTGTTCCTCTGGGGCTAGATTTTTCTGTGATTTGGGCTTGTTTCACAATTATGAAAACTGTTGCCAGTTGAGTATTGAATAAAAGCAAATTTCTATACCTTTGCTAATGGTACAGAGAATATGTAATAAAGGTACCTACAATTATTGTCAATTTTGAGACAAAAATGCAGAAGGAAAATATATTTTTAAAACAAATTTTAACATTGCTTAAATATAATATCTGTTGCATAAATCAGGAGAACCATTATTAAGGGTGGAGCGTTTTTTTATTATTACTTGTAAAAGCATATTACAGAAAGCAACCATAAAAAAGCTCAAATGAAAATGAAATCAGAAGGACTACTATTCCTGCTTTATTTCAAAAATCAAAAATAAAAACAAACAAAAATCCAACCCTCATGTTTGCCTCAAGCATAACCAATTTGGCAAACAGATTTGTTTTCACTTCTGTACAACATTTGTTTAATGCTTTTACTAATGAATGTGTATTTATGAAAAGGCTGTATATCATTCAAAAATAAACTGAAGCAAGCTTTGGCAATGTATCAAGGCTGCATGCCATTTATTAATCTCTTGGATAAATGCTGCTTCATTTTAAGGCTAGGAATTAATTAATTGCATTCTGTGCCACCTATAGAGAAGAGATACACTTTATAGAAATCCTCTCATAGATAAATGAATATGCATCTCTGATTTTTTCCTTGGGAAAGATTCCTGGCTGCAGTCCTCTAGCTAGGGAAACATACAGTTTTCTAAGAACAATATCACACTTCTTTCCTTCCAGTTCATGGCACTTGAATGTCATACCCTTCATGAAAGCAAAGGATGCAAAGCAGTTATAAATATTTGTGAAGACAATAGCAGGCAATATCTCTCTTCCTTGCAAGTTGCAAATACTAATGTATTCACCAATTATAGCTCCCAACAAAGAGAAAATTGCACTTCTGTACCTTGAGACCAGAGCTGTTTTATTACTGCTGCATTTTATTGAATATGGTCTAAAACAGGTTTTACTCTAATGAATACCACAGGCCAAGTTTTCAACAGCTTTAAGCCTGCTGGGCATATGGTGGCACTGCATTTCTTTATACAAATACTATCTTTAATTCTCTGTAGCAACCTGGGGCAGTGCATGTGTGGAAATACCACTGTAAGTAGAATATCTGTTAGACAAGGAAGGTCATTTCAATGTTGATGCTGTTTGAGCTTGAGAGCTCTATATCTCTCCTCAAGTGCAAACTTTTCAGGAATGTAATAGCTATTGCCACAGAATTTGATGACTTTTCCTTCACAGGATTTTGTGCTAATTTCTAGTACTTATTTAAATTATATCTTCGTTTTATTAGCTTCAGCATCAATGAAACAAAATGTCTGTCACCTTTTTAGGCAAATATAATTGATTCTTTTCATGCTGTTTGTATGAAACTTTGTTAAAAATCAATTGAATGAGGATATAATTTTGCAAGTAGAACAGTTTATTTTAAAATGTATCATGATGTATTTGACTTCTATATTTTTCAGAACTGCAGATTACCAGTACAAGAAAATCTTGCTGTCATAGTTTCCTTTGCACATTAGCAACACTGGCTTGCTGGTTTTGTTGCCAAGTGTTGCACCAATTCCAGTGATGTGATTGAAAAATAGACTGCACAATTTACTGAAATGAATTTTTGGGAAAAAAGTGACATAGTAATTTATTAAATGCATTCTTGACTGTGATGATGTAAAAAATCTTAACGATCTGCCTACAGTGTAGCTATCTATCTGTCTGGACTTAAAATGGAGGTAATGGTAAATTTTAAATAAAAAGAGTTTAAACAAAGTGTTCTCATAATGACCCCAACTTTGCATGTCAATATTCAATCTCTTTATCTCGGTATTTAAAAATGCTTTGGTATAATATAACTTGAGTTTCTTATGCATGATAAAACCAAATCTGATAAAAATAATGAGCAAGAATTCTGATTCTGGTGTTTGTTTAAGGAGTAGACTCCTTTTTATCCTTAAAGATATTAATTCACGTCCAGTCCACACGGTAGCTACTAAAAATAATTATCTTTGAATGATTAATGAGGAGTGAATTGGTAGTCTCAGTCCATTTCCCAGCACAAATCATAAAACTCAGCATCAAAACTATCATTAATTAATTATGCCAGCACAGAAACCAAGGTTTAAATGTTCTTGAATGGATCACTCTTTTAAGTTCTGACACTGTACTGCCAGTACTGCTAGTTTATGACAGGCATTTCTGAATTTGCATTGGCTCTCCTACTCCTACAGTAGCTGCATTTACTTCCTTCAGATTGACATGTTTCTTAACTATTGGCTGCATATTTAATTTATTTTTAATTCTGAACAATAGAATTATTTTTTATTTTCAAAGTATTGACAGACGCTGTAATAAAAAAAGCATTTGATATGTTGTATACAAAGAAGCCTTTGGTAAACAATTGTGACCAGAATTTGGATATTTTTTTATTTATGTTATTATATAAGCCTTTACTAAGCAAGTGGACTCCAAATGGAGAGTACCCACTGGCTCAAGAAATGGATAGAACTAAGGTGAATTATCCATTCTGTGCAGTCCCTTCATACAGATTAGATTACTCCTGGTTCTCTCAGCAGCTTAGTTTTCTACACCAGAGAAGAGTGAAAATGTTTACATTCTGAAATATTGAAAGGCTCTTTCAAATGTAGTCCAAATAAGATTTTGAGGAGAAATAAATTAGCTAAGAAACTAAGTTCTCAGTCTTCTTGATTTAATTTTTTTATCACAGATGTTTGGACGTACACATAACAGTGGAGAGAGGAGGGAAATATTATTGCAAATATGCTTGTTGTAGTTAACTGTATCATAAACAAATTCATACTCACAGGTCCAAACAGTCTAGGAGATTAGGTTCTCTGGGTATCTTACTCTGGGATGCAAATTTTAACTTGAAAAAGGCTAACACTGTTTTGGTCTTTTTCATCTGGAATTCCTGGCCTGAATTCTGTATTTTCCTGCATAGGACACAAAATCCTTGTGGGAAGAGGGAAAAAAAAAAAACAATGCACCAGAAAACCCCAACCCAAAACATAAAAAAGCCCCAGCCCAAACTGCTCTAGCTTTCACGTTCAGCAAAGGCTTTTATGCCTTAGGACAGAAAAAAAGGATATGTATCTCATTGTTAGATTGCAAGAAGATTAAAAGAAAGCACTCTACTGAGAACCTGTATAATGATGGCTCCAAGGACACACAAGGAATTTGTTCCACATGTACGCATCAGGGTTTTTTAATTTTGCTGTCACCCACAGGGACTATTCTCTTTCAGCTGGCATTTAAAAAAGCTTACCAGACATAAGGAGTCTGAGTCTTTTTTCTCATTTTAAAGAATAAGTAATAGCAGATCGCACGTAAGGTTTATAGAATTGGTTTGTTGAGAAGAAATTTCGTGCAAATTTTCACTTTGAAGTATAGAAATGTATGGTATTTCCCCTTCAGTGAATTCATTGCAAGTCAGCAATTTGAGTACTTTGTATGTGGAGACAAGTGTCAAAGGGGACGTACAACAGCATAAGAATATCAGTGTCACACTTGAATGAAGCTTCCTGATTTATCATCCATGACATATCATTTATTTCTGAAAATTCTCAAGACGAAATTTTAAAATTAGAAATATATTTGAGGGGTTTTGTGAGATTTTTTTCTGTTTTGTGCTATTTCCAATGACCTACAAAATTTGCTCTGTTAGAATGGAAGGGAAGAAACTGAAAGAAAACTATTAAGTTTAAAAGCCATTCTGAGAAGCAGAAGAATCAAAGAGAATGAGTTCATTTATTACCACTGTGTAAAGGGTAAAATGCATAGCAGGAAAGAGAAAAAGGATTTAGGAGATTTTGAGGAAAACTATCCTTTTGAGACATAGTTGTCTAGCTTTACAGAAAAACAACATATGCATATTGTTTACGGTTTTGAGTTGTCTTTTCACTACTTCTCTTTAAATGCTTTATAAAATGGATTCATTTAAGATATCAGGATGGGATGGTTAATGGTTATTTCATGTATCTCCAGGTAATTTTCCCAGAGTAAGTAGAACAACATTATAAAAATCTTAAAAAATACTAGTTATGTCATGATTAAGTCACAGAGATTTGTTATTATTTCTATAATAACAACCATAGAAAAAGCAAAGAAGAGAGATTCTAAATAGATATTTGTTAGCTTAAGGTATTACAGAACTTAAAAGAACTGTTGTTAAATTAACCCATACGAATGATTTCGTCTAGCTGTATAATTTATTATCAGGATATTTGTGTATAACTAGCAGAGGCATGGTTAAACTAGAGAAGAGAGTATTCACATTTCTACATTGTATCTACCTGTTTCTGGATTTTATTCCTCTGTGAACTCCTATTAAACCTGAATTCCAAATATGAAGACACCACTTTCAATAAGGAAGCCAAGAGTATCTACTTGCTTTGATTTATTTTATTTATTTAGGGAAAAAAGTATTAAATTTCTGCATATATACAGTGCATGAAGGGTTAGACTTGGCTTGTTCACTCACTGTCTTCAATGGAACAGGGAAAGAAAATAAGATTAAAAAGCCTATGTGTTCAAAATATTACAGGGAAATATCTTACCATTTACTGCAACAGGCAAAAAAGATTTGATTTGGGGAAAAATAACTTAAGTTATTGCTAATTGCAAATAGAGTGGGGCTATGATTTGGCTACGTGCTGAGAACTGTTGGTAATTCAAGGATGTTTCAATTATTGCATAAAGTCAAAACCTCTTCTGCTTCTTTCACCATTCCTACAGTGAGGAGACTCANATGGGATGGGATGGGATGGACAGCTGTGTAGTTTTTAGTTTCTGGCTGAGGTTAACCATGGTATGCTGTCACTCTTCTCCAGCATGAGTTTCCTTTCATGAGACACAGTCCTTCAAGGACTTTTCCAACATGGATTCTTTCTAAAGATTCCAGTGCTTCAAGAGCTGCTTCAGACTAGGTCCTTTCCATGAAGTGGAGTCCTACAGGAAAGGACTGCTCAACTGGGTTCCCTGTGCATCACCAGTCTTGCCAGCAAGCGTGCTCCAGCGTGGGCTCCTCTCCCTGGGCTTCAGCTGCTGACAGGAGCCTGCTCCTGTGTGGGCCATCCATGGTCTGCAGCTTCCTTCAGGCATCCAGGTGCTATGGCATGGTGTCCTCCACAAGCTGTAGTGTGGATATCTGCTCCAATATGATCCCCCATAGGCTGCAGGAAGATAGCCTGTCTTGTCATGCACTTCATCACAGGCTGCTCAGGTGTTTGGAGAACCTCCTCCCCCCTCTTCTGCATTGATCTTGGTGTCTTCAGGATTGTTTCATGTTTTTTCTCACTTCTCACTCCTTAAATACACCTTCCCTAAGGTATCACTCCCTTGGCTGTGAGGCTCAGCCATGCCCTGTGGTTGGTAGTTTGGAGACAAATGGAACTTTGCCGTGTTCCCAGCACAGGGCAGTCCCAGATCCTCCTCACCCTTGCCTGGGCCTGACAGGGGCAGGCCTGGGTACCTGCATCTTATAAAAGAAGTAAGAAACCAATATGCTCACGAAAGGAAATTAAAAGTAAAACATCTGAAAGAGTCTGAAAACAATTTAGCACCAGCCACCAAGATGAGAAATTTAAAACCAGAGCCATTCATGTGGTTGGAACCTTGCACACAGCAGCTCCTTATAACCTTTTAGGGGTAATTGGCTATGATAATGGTTTTTAGGTGCTCAGAGCAGAGCCAGTGGGAGACTGANCCATTCCTACAGTGAGGAGACTCAGAGTGCACAAGGAGTTGGGAGGGGACACAGATGGGACAGCTGACCCCAAATGACTAGAGGGATAATTTCATACCCTATGGCATCATGCTCAGCATTTTGAGGTGATAGAAGAAGAGGAAAGATAGGGGCAGGATATTAGTGGTAGTGGCACAAAACCATTCATTATGTGTGATTTTAATCTTCTGATTGTCTCCTCCATCTGACTGGGCAGGGACAGGGATGATCTGTGAGGCTCAGCCATGCCCTGTGGTTGGTAGTTTGGAGACAAATGGAACTTTGCCGTGTTCCCAGCACAGGGCAGTCCCAGATCCTCCTCACCCTTGCCTGGGCCTGACAGGGGCAGGCCTGGGTACCTGCATCTTATAAAAGAAGTAAGAAACCAATATGCTCACGAAAGGAAATTAAAAGTAAAACATCTGAAAGAGTCTGAAAACAATTTAGCACCAGCCACCAAGATGAGAAATTTAAAACCAGAGCCATTCATGTGGTTGGAACCTTGCACACAGCAGCTCCTTATAACCTTTTAGGGGTAATTGGCTATGATAATGGTTTTTAGGTGATCAGAGCAGAGCCAGTGGGAGACTGAGTTGTTCAGAAAACCATAGGGGGAAAAAAGCTAATAATTTCTGCAGCTTTCAGCTTTTCTCACAGGCATCTGACTGAAAACTTATGATACTGTTAGTATACTGGTGCTTTTGCTATTGATCTTCAACATCTGGTTAAAAATTACTTTACAGAGTTTTTAGAATGATACTGATTTCAATTTCACTCTAAAATTCTTCTGACAGGCTTTTTATCTCAAAAGGAAATTAATGGACTTTTTTGAAAATCTTCTTTGTTTGCATTGATGTTAACTCTGATTATCTCACTGTCTAGACAAAAAAACTTCTAACGTGACCAAGGGCTGTTGTCTAACAGCCTTTTTCTGAAGCGTTCATGAAGAAGGAAAACTGGAATGAAATACCTCCAAAAGTACAATGATGCAACAAGAAGAAATCCTAATTTCGGAAACACTCTGTGAAGATAGTGAGAAAGTTTATTGCATAACAGGTTGTTTGAAAGAGAAGAAGGTAAAAAAATAAAAGCTGACATGGGTGACAGGGAAAAAGAAAAAGCTGTACCTTTTGTGTTTGGGTCTTATTTATATGTGTTATTTCAGAACTGAGATATTACAGGTAGAAAAAGAATGTGTTCTTTACTGACATTCTATTGATACTCCCAGGTGAGTCATTTCGTCTTTTATATAGTCCTGCTGATAAATCAATGAAGTTCTGCTTCAGCAAGTCAGTATACACTGAAATGTTGCAATTAAGTTTTAGGTCATGCTATAGAAATGCACATGTTGGATGAATATTGAACCAGTATTTATAAGGAAATGAGAGGACAGGCATGAAATATATAGTTCCATACACATCATCAGATAAAGGTGTCCGGAGCAGCTGACTACATTTACTTATAACTCTTTAGTGAATTTGTGTTTAAAAAAACAAAGAACATTAATAGAGTTATAAAAAATAAGATTGAAAGAAATTTGAAGCCATTATCTACTCCATTCCTGTAATCCAATGTCAAATATATTTTTCCTATTCTTACAAAAGGTTTATTTATGTTTTACAGATTTCTATTAATGGAAGGTATGGAGCACATGACCCTCTCCTCCTGTCTATTAAAAATGCTATACAGTTTTCATGAACTGAGAAGTTCTATTTTAGGTTTATTCTTTTATCTTTTCCAAAGTTAGTTGTTTATATACCCACAGTCAAATTATTTTAGGAAGTGGTAGATAAATATCAGTGTTGCCAAACCTGAAATGGGCACCAGCACCCTGTTACTGAGATGTCTCCGTGTGTCAGCACTTTGATTTCTGGCATTTCTAGTTGTGGAAATGTGTATAGTCAGAAAATTCTGGTTTATTACCCTGACAAAGACTGCAGAGATCACAAGCAAGGCTGCCCAATGGGTATCCCCAAGCAGCGCAATCACAAAACATTGCTGTTTTTCCCATTTCTTGACTCTCCTTCTAGCTGTACTCATAGCTCCTTTTTCCCTTCTTGCTCTACTCTCAAGTACGTAACTCTCATTTAATTACTTTTCCCCTTTAGTATCAGATTTGCCATATATATACCCAAATTTTCTATTTCTTATACCATTACCAAGGTAATCTCTGACCTTTACGGTATTACAAATCTAGTTATTAAGCTGCTGTTGACATCAGAAAATTCTACTTCTATAAAGGTCCCCAGTATCCCCTGCCAGCAGTCTGTGATATTTAGCCAGTTCTCACTTAACTGCCCCCTAAGCAACTGTGAAATGTGATGGTCCTTCATAGTGCAATCATTAACATTTGCCAGCTGTTGTACTGTTATCTATTACATCCAAAAAATTTTCATGTCACATCCAGTAGTTTTTCATATCCTGTTCAGTCAGCTTAATATCAGGCCAGGTCATAGTCAGTGGCTCACTCACTTGCCTATCTCTGTAGCCTAACATTATTCTCCTTTATTGGGGGTAGAGGGCATGAGAAGTTCATAATATGAATATTTAGCCAAAAACAATGCAAAGCTTCTAAATTCCATTACTCTAGTCTCAACAAAAGAGTGTATAGCTTCATCACAGCATAGAGCATTTCTTATTGGCAGCTTAGTGAGAAATGTAATTTTTGTCTTTATACATTGAAGCACGTTAAAATATACCCAATATCCAATCTCTTAGCTCTAACAATACCTTTCTGTGGTTCATTAACTACAGCACAAAAAAATGTGCAAATGGCTTCAGATGCACTCTTTTGAATTTATGTAAAATCACTAAAATATCAACTGCAGCTATCACACTGTTTATGATGCGTGATACTTCCACAAAGACAAATTCTTTCTCAGCAAGCAGAACCAGAGATGTCCTGTAGCATGTGCAGCAAAATTGGTTTTGTTGATTAGTTAGCTCATGCAGTAAACAAAACATTGAGCTCTCAACCATAACCTCAGGCTGCGAAAGTCACTTTACAGTTAAGTTCACAGATAAGTGTTGTTATAACACTTACGCCTTACTGTAAATATTCTCTAACCACCCTTTCTTTTTGAGCAGTTTTACCTTAAATTTTGCCTTATGGCATAGATCTCATTACTCATCAAACAAAAAAGACATGCAGAATATAAATGTATTAAATCATAGTTGAATATCTACTATTTTGATGAAATTATGGAAAAATAAATAAAATCAGTATTCTGCCCATTAAAGAAAAAATACATAATTTTTAATAGAAGTAGTTTCGATTGCTTTTTTTACATGTATATCTGCAGCAGTACCTAAATAAAATTTTGCATAAAACGACTTTTGTTCTTTTTGTTGTTAGGATCATGGTTAGAAACTAAGCAGGAAGAGAAAGGCCTCATTAAAGAACTATCTTCCACAGTTCTCTTCTGGGCAGAGACGACAAACCAATAGTCAAGAAAGGCTGCTTGCTTTCTCTCCAAACAAGAGGCTGAGAAAATACTAATGATTCTGGAAAAAGGTGAAAGAATTTGCCATCAAATTATCACTAACATTATTAGACTAGATCTGTACTTCCCCATCTGTGGGAAACCTGGTATCCAAGACCCAGAATGGTACAAAGATCTATTGATGTATTGTAAGAAAAATTCAGAGAGATGGCTGAGTCTACACAGATATTTGATTCATTGAAAAACTAAAGTCAAAGTTATAGCAAAACAAAGAATTATCTCTGTGATTTTCAAGTATCTTTCTACATATATCAAGTTACATGGTTTAAAACAGAATAGGATTTATAATCTGTGGTTTTATTAACATGATTCATCAATGCAATTCATGAGTAGTCAATGAACTATACATCCAGGATCAATATCAGCAATGAGACAAATAAGTGCTAATACTATAAACTGACAAAATATTAATAAAAAATTGCAGTTTTCTAAAGACGCTTTTACAGCTATCTAGAAAATATTTTTATCACTGTTCAGTTCCAATGATTTGTCTAGTTACATTCACATTTCAAATAATTTACAGATGTGGTAAAACCCTCCTTCACACTTTCAGTGCATAGCAGGTTTTAAGAACAATCATTTCTGTATTGGAAAGAATGAGGGGGCTGAATCTACAGTGATGGTCAGCATCTCAAATAATTTGCTACGAGATATGTGATAATGATAATGATGGCTTCTAATTTCTTGCTCCAGAATCAGACTGTAATAATTTTTGCGTGTTGCTAACATACCTTGTTTTTTCTTCATTGTTCTACAAGCCCATCTTGCATCTGAATTCAATGTGTATCAAATTCATGGCATTTTATATATGCTAATGTAAGTAATGCACCAAACAATTTAATATAAGTGGAAATAAACACTAACCATCTATTTATCTAATTGCATTCAGGTAATTTATCCTTTTTCCAGGTCAAGAACTAAAATAAATCTAAAGACACATGGGTTGAAACCAGAGGAAGAAGCTTTTGGATTCAAGTATTTTTTTCCAATTCCATACCATGAGCTGAAAATATTTTGCAGAATAAAAGCCAGATGAAGTCTATATCAAGAGTGAGATAAAGAGTCAAAAGGCACTTATCTTCAAAATCTTCAGACTTATAAAAATTCCAAATAAAATGCCTGTCTCCTGGAGTAGAATTTAAAAGACAAGCATCTTTGTTTCGTAGATAGCAAATAGGCAAAGCTTCTAGTTTATTAATGCTATTCACAGCTTCCAGTACCATACTACAAAAATGCCAAAATCAGTCAATGAAAAGTATGCCACTGGGTCTTTTTTTTTACTCCTTGGCCTGAAACTCAGATTCATTACTTACAAGAGTATTTTACATTTAAGATCTTAAAAAAGGAAAAATTATTTCGTTTTCCTCTTTTAAGGATAGGGAGACATGTAAAGGAAGAAGTAAAAGACAGGAGTGCTATTCAGAGAGATCTCAACAAGGTGGAGAAGTGGGCTGTCAGGAATGTAAACTACAAAGGGAATTGTAAAGTCCTCTACCAGGAGAGGAATAACCCAACATATCAATACAAGCTGGAGTCAACTGGCAAGAAAACATCTTTTCAATGAAGGATCTGAGAGCTGAACATGAACGTGAGCCAGGACTTGCCCATGGAGGGAAAAAGGTACTCTGGGCTGTAGTAGCAAGATGATGGACACAGCAGGAAAGAACATCTTCAAAATCCACTGTTCCACATTCAAAAATTAACAACCCTATGGATGTCCTACAGCTGGCACAGCAGTTTTTAACCTTTAAGAAGGTCCCCATGATTGGATAATATTGTCACTGATAAAAAGTTATTTGATAAAAACAAGGTCTAAAATATCAACAAGTCTGTTATACAAACACTGTGCTTCTTTTTGAGTATTTGTTTTTTCGTTTGTTTGTTGGGGGTTTTAGGAGGTTTTTTGGTTGATTGGCTTGGTTGGTTTAGGGTTTTTTGTTTTGTTTTTATTCTCTGTAACAGAAATCTATTTCTTTGTAGTCCTCTCTGCCTACAGCTATGTCTTCCATTTTATACTCTTAAAATAATGCATGATCCCATTGAGTTTAATAGGACATAGTTCAAATTAATAAAATACCTGTTTATCATCAAATCTATTAACGCTAAAAATTTAAAGAATTTTTATTTAAATTAACTTCACATTTATTTTACACAATCAAAAAAAATTTGCAAAACTGAAGATTTGTGGCTTAGCTGCAGGAAATGTGTCTTTTTTTGTACAGTGACTGATTCCATACAATGTTTCTATGGACTGAGATTCAAAAATGTATACCTATCCAGGAAGGAGACAAGAAGTTATAATTTCATCTTAGTACTTATTCTAATTCACTTTTAATCATTCAAGATAGATGATATTCCCTTTTATTTCACCAAATTTGGCATTTCTCTATGAAGGAACTAGCTTCAAACTTTCATTTCTATCCATTAGTTTCTCAATTTAGTATGTGGTAAGATTTTATTTGTCATGTGGATTGAATAAATAAATCTTCCTTTTAGAAAACTGGTTTAGGGAAAACAAAAGTCTAAGTAAGCCTCATAAAAATGGCCAGATTTTAATGTGTGTTTTACTTAGGTCTAGTCAAAGAGCCTAAGCTTCATGACAAACTTAATCTCACTAAGAGATTAAGTTTACTAAAATGCCTAGAAGCTTTCCTCTTCTGAACACCTTCAAAAATCATTTGCTTTCTGTCCCTCAGTGAATATACCTTTATGAAAGGTGCCATTTCTATAAACCATATTCGGTCAAACCAATAAATCTTGAAATGCCTTAGGACTTCTGTAGTATACTCTTCAGTGTACAACATTCCCATGCAAAAATAGTTTAAAAATATTTTGGCCATTCATTCTTTGCCATTATCCAATTACTCATTTACAGTGGAATGGTATAGTCTTATCCTCCTGCTATTAACTCAGAAATCCTTTTCTTTACTTTTTTTGAAGTTGGAGCTTCAGGAACAGAAACAGAGACTCCTGTGACAGTAACGCCTGAAGTTCACAATTTCTGGCATCAGGAAAACAGCGCATGCTCCATCTGCAGAGTCCTAACTACAGAATAGGGTCCACGACCTGATTGCAGAAAAGGATCTCTTAAACCTCTGGAATGTAGAAGCCTGGAGGTTTTTCTCATCGGTCCTGCCAGTGAGGAGAGAAAGGGCTAATAGCTGGTTGTGCAGCAGGAGTCAGAAAGAAGGTTTTGGTCTAATCATGCTGATTAGGTGAAAAGAGGGAATTTTTCTTTATGTGCGAGAGAAGCAAGAATGCATGGAAGTTTGCGTACGGACAGATGATGAGCCAGCCGAGACCTTATGAGTCAGGGCTGGCAAGCAGAGCAGCAGGGGTGATGTGATATCGCAGTTATCTGCTGCAGACTGCCTAATCAGGAAGAAATAGATATTTCACAATCACAAGCTTTGATCCCCATGTGTGGCATAACCATCTGAATTCTTCTGTAAGGATAGCACAGAAAGACAACAGCAATTCAGGAGTGTGTTGACAACATCTTCTTGTCACATGTGGTTGAGGAACTGATAAATGAAGACATGATACTGGTCCTCAAACTTACAAACAAAGAAGAGTAGCTGAACATGTGAAGGCTGAGAGCAGCTTTGGCTGCTGCAACAATGTGATCTCCTAAGAAGAGGGAGAAAAAATAAAAAATAAGAAAACATATCACTGCATTGCAGGAGATCACACTTTGGACTTGTCAGGAAATATCTTTTAAGTGCCCAATAAGTTATGGCTTGAGGGTAAGAAGGCTCTGTAGAGGGATCTGAACCAATGGTCCTATGCCAATTGAATGAGATTCAACAAGGCCAAATGCCACAATCTGCCCTTGGGTCACAACAACCTCGTGCAACACTACAGCTTTAGGAAGAGTGGTTGGAAAGACGCCTGGTGGAAAAGGACCTGGGGATGCAGGTGAACAGCTGGCTGAACATGATTCAGTGTGTGCCTAGGTGGCCAAGAGGGCCAATGGCATCCTGGCCTGTATCAGGAATAGTGTGGCCAACAGGACCAGGGCACTGATTGTCCCCGTTTACTGAGCACTGTTGAGGTCATACCTTGACTACTGTGTCCAGCTCTGGGCTCGTCACTACAAGAAGCATATTGAGGTGCTGGAGCATGTCCAGAGAAGGGCAACAGAGCTGATGAAGTGTCGGGAGCACAAGTTTTATAATGAGCAAGTGAAGGAACTGGGACGCTGAGGGAAGACCTTATCACTCACTACAACTTGCAATTGTTGGACCTCAGGGCACAGAGCTGCAGCACCCTCACCTTTCTTGGACTGTCACAACTGCCTCAGTACTTTCTTCTAACATAACCATGATGTGTCCCCCAGGTTGCGATCTGGATTTCTTATCTTTCAACAGGCAGATGGGCCTTTCTTAGTACTCTGAGCTAAGCTTGTAAAGCTGTGCCATGTCTCAGGTGGGTCCTGGATCCAAAAAACCTGTGTGGCAGGCTTGCAGCAGGGGTTGTAGTCTGGGTTACACCCTTGTTAACCTTCTGCATGTCTTTCTCTTTTTTGTCTAATTACTGGCTTGGTACCCACGTTTTATGTTTGGTTTTACAGATAAGAGCTGTACCCACTACCTTAGTTTCAAGGTATTTCCTTAATGTCTGTCTTAGCAAAAAAAAGCCTACTAATTTATTTGCTTGAAGTCATCAACAGAAATCATTACCCAAAGAGATGGGTAGACCTCTGAAAAGTAGGAGTCAGGGGACCTTTTCAGATTACAAGAAACAGTGATAATTCTGGATATTTTGTTCCTGAAAGCACAGTATTTCCTGCCATTTTGTGCTAAGTAAAGTTTAGTGGTTAGTCATCTGTATGGCTTTAAATAACTCTTCTAAAATTGATTGTGAATGTTTTCAATGAATTATCCTTCATGCTAATTCATGCACAAGAAAATGCATCACCCACAAGCTGTACTGTGTTTCTCTTATGCATGCTGAATAGTCTCTGCACCTTGAGAATTCTTCCTCATTTCAATTCTAACTCCTATGAAAAAGGGTGTGATAATCTCCATTAACAACAAAGAATTTAATACCTGACAGGCAGACATTGTGATCGGATGTGTCATTTGAAACATGTCCTATCAAATAAAGATAAAAGCTGTCAGAGATGTGATAATATTTTACACAAGCATTATTTAGTGTAGATGAAAATAATCTGATGGATGAATCTCAGTCTTCTCTATGTACATTTTGTGCTATTCTTTTGTATGAATTTACTTCCATATAATTTTCAAGGAAAACCCATTGAGGTTATTAGGCTTTCAGTTTATACTTAGACATTTGGAAAAGCCATTCCATGGATAACAGAACAAGACTGCATACTGAGGCCTCTAAACAGCCTCCAGAATGAAATTTCTACAATTAAGAAAGGATAGTTTTCTGTCTTCATTTATCAGCAGCTTCTTTCTGCATATAATTCAGGGAAGCAACATTTGTAGGTGCAGTTTGCTTTATGGATCTTCTTATTGTCCTAGTTCAGAGAAACAATTATTGTCCAGATTTACCAGTACCAATTTGACTGTAATATGTAAAATATGGGAGACAGCTATCCTTTGGTTTTGAGAAGCTATTTTCTATTTTAATTTAAGATCCACATGGGGAAACATTACTTATAACGGGCCAGATGTGATTTATCAACAGTCAGTAGAAATGCATTTAGTCTTCATTATCTGTGATATTGATATCTGTTATTTCATGGACAGGAGATTGCCTGTCTCAGAAGGAAATCCCCATATGCAGAGTAGTCACCATGTCACTAATGTAACTTTCCATAAAATGAAAAAAAACTATAGACGAATTCTCTTGTTGTTTTCAGATTCTTGATATGTGGATTCACTAGCAGATTTATTTTATGGCTAAAGCATAGTGGATCCGCAGAGAAACTAAATTTATGCAGGAAAAGACATATAGTGTCCTCAAGACAGCAGTAAATATTGACACTTGATAACCTTGTTAGGAACATGAAAAATGCTGAAGATCATAAAACACATGAAACTCAGTATGAAACAATAAAATCATCAGAAACACACATCACAACAAAATGATCTGTTATAATGCCATGCCACACCATTTACTAGATAAAAGGTGTGAGCTCCAGTTTCAAGGTTTTATGTTGCTTTATTACATATCAGCTATTTTGTGTTGACACATAAATATTTTCAGAGAAATGTATATAATATTTTTTAAAAATGTTAGTTATGTGTTTATTTTTCCTTTATAAACTCCTTACAGTAATTCCCTTGGAATGTGGCTACAAATGGAGGTTGGCAAAAAGTTAAAACTGCATTCAGTTAATATATGATTAGAGGATGGATTTTTCATAAGCTATTTTGTTGCTATTGATGCACTGAAATTATGACAGCAACTGGAATAGTTATTCAAAAGGTATACTTTTATCATAATATATCAAATGCAAAATTTGCTTTAAACATGTTTACCTCTTTTATTTCTAAGTAGCAATATTTTTCCTTTTATTGTGAGCTTATTAAGGTTGTCATATGAGTAAAATTTTATTAAAAATCTTGGTGAATGTGTACAACCTCAAGAAATATTTTCATTTATTACAGTAATGTTGTTATATGTGCAGAAATGCAATCTTCATATTTTTGTCATTTCTACTTCCCACCAGACTTGAAGAAATTTATGGTCAGCTTTCCAAAGCCAAAACCTTCATTGTTGCATGGAATTGTCTTGATCTATGTCTCTTTCCCTCCATGCCATCTGTGATGTCCTGTCCCCATCATACCCACATGCCCAAGACCCAGTTTATTTTCAAATGCTTTTTAAATAAAAAAACTTGACCCCCCGCTTAAACATCCCACAATAGAGAACAGAAAGTTAATCTGGAAATCTTGAACTTTCTGTGGTTTATGCCTCTATAAACATAACAGGAGTTTCATAAAAATCACGAAAGCGTTTCGTTTGAAAAACCCTTTAAACAAATGGAAATATTTATACTGACACAATGTGTACAATGTCTGCAACGGTGCTCTCTGTGTACACTGCACAGCAAGTATTGTCACACTATGATGTACCAAATTTATTATTTCGACCATCTTTGACTATAAAATTTAATGTAAAGGAGACCCACGAACACAACAAACAAGAAAATGAAATAATAATTCATTTATTTCACTTTAAAACGCACATGATCCTACAGTGCAGAAGACAACTAAAGCAACTGAAGTGACATTTTAGTCAGGACTATCCCTCTGTTAGATATTCCTCTCCAGGACCTCACTTCTTGGACCTCCTATTGGATTAACTAATTAGTTCAGAAGCATTTCATTTTATGTTTGTTGTCCTATGAAAGCCTCTGCTGTCATCCAATCTAGGAGGCCAGCTCTTCATTAAATGTGAAATTAGATACTCAGTTAATGAAGCTTTATCTCTTATTTGATGACTGACAGTAAATCTGGTATGTTCTCTGTCTGAATCCCTTAATAGGTTTACAGAGAGTTAACTCTGACTTTGGTCTTCCATTAACAGCAAGACTTTGCTGGTTTGAATGTTCTGCTTGCTTAATTATTTAGTGGCTCAGTAGCACAGACAGCTTCTACAAAAGCCAAATGATCACAGCAACAAATGAACACCATAATCTTAACAAGATTATCATAATAAAGAGTCATCAGAGAAATTAAAATTATCTGCTTTAATTATGAAATTATAACCCCATTAACTACTCTGCATGAAAAGCAGGAATTGGGGAATAGCAACGAAGAACCCAAAGATGGCTATTATAAAGTCGGTAGCAAATTAAAGAGGGGGTGAAGGAATTTGCTATGTGGGCTCAGATATTGCAGGTAATTTATTTTGCAGCATATGTTTCCCATAGATTAGGCGCTTCAAAATGAGGCCACAAGAACTGTGGGATTTTTCCTTGTCTCGCCTTTTTTTTGGTCTTTTTTCACCCACATTGTGTTTACCAGCCTAAGACAAGCTCTGTTTGAAAGCTACAAGCTTAAAAGCAGACCCCTATTTAAATATGCCTAAAGCTGTGAATTAATTATGCCCTAAATAAGTTATTAGAACAATATTGCCACTAATTCATTATTTATGGCTACTTGTTGAAAAGTTTGTAGCAGCAAAAGTACTGAACTGACATTTCTAAAGACATTAACATGAAAATGAGATGAAATTAAAGAAAAAAAATTCAATGGCAAGCTTTTACCAAAGTACTCTTCAATAACGCACATGCTAGCCACATTTTTTTTACCTCTGCACAAATGTAATATTCCTGACTACTTAATTATTTTTATATTACTTTATATTTGATAAATAAATTTAAAAAGCCTCTCAACAAAAAATCTCCTCAAAGTACCATTACACCTGAAGAAAAAGATTTAGCATTGTTATCTCATAATATGAATTTTTTACAAAAACTTAAGGTAATATATTTGTTAGTAACAGGTATTGTCCCTAGATTTTAAATTTAATGGTTTTCTATAGTTTCAATAAATTAAAAATTTGAATATCAGGTAAGTAAATGTGATGAATACAACTTCACTTATATATAGCTAAAACACTTATTTAATCTGACAAGGACAGCAGCAAATTAAAAACTATCTAAAGGGATGTGACTGATGCTCCACAACCTGACTCTTCTCAGTAGCAGAATGTGTGAAAAAGGGCAAAGGCCAATTGTGTCTTGGGGAATTCAGACTGGACATTGGGAAAAAAATCATTAGAAAAATACTGCATTAAAAAGAATACGAGATAAAAAAAGCGATCGGATCTCCTTCCTTGGAGAAATTCAAGATATTGCTATTCAAAGGCCAGAGCTGACATGATCAAGTCCAGGACATGGTTATCCTTGGTGTGGCAGGAGCAGGACATCATTCAGAGCTCACTTCAAACCACTTTATTTTACTTTTTTCAAGTTTCTATTGCTGATCCTTACTGATAATTATCATTCTTTTTTAGCCACTTATGGAAAAATTAAAAGTATATTTATCAAATACGAATTTGCGTGCACTTTGATTATTTAACTCAGGTTCTAGAGATGGGAGAGAAAATTGTTGGCGCAATGGTTAGAGTGTATCCCTGGAGACCAAGTCTAATCGCCTGAGCCACAAATCCATGCATTTCCTTTTCACAAGCAAGTGTCTTTGGGTTACCCAGTGTGGAGCTCAGGTAGGTGGATATATTGAATTCTCTTATTTTTTTAAGAATATCAGGAGAAGATGCTGACTTTTATCTGGAGTAGGCTTATAGTATCAGATGTTAGAATTCTTAGTACAGTTCACAGAAAGAGAGACCAAGACACATGGGCTTGACCAACCTTCTCAGGTCCCAAAAGATGCTATATATATCCATGTACAGTTTATCCATGAGCTTTTAGTTGAAAAAAAATCACTTCTGAAACACACACAGTGTAAAGCTTTGCAGCATCCTCATTGCTTGTGGTCCATCCATTTTTTTTTTGTTCTTGGGTTTTTTCTCTCTGCTACTAATATTTTTTTCCAATTTTATTTCTATATACTGCTTTCAAGTTCTGCTTCCTTCAGCACCACCAATCAATTTTTAGTAAATAATATTTTAATCTCTGATTTCATTTTCCTGTAATGCTTGTCAAATACTATATAGTTTAGGAATTTTCAGTTTAAATTGTTTCCAGCATCATTTTATCTACCCTTTTCCTAAATCTGGAGAGGCCTTCTGTCCCACAAGACAGAAAAAGCCTTAAAGATTATAAGTGAAAAAAAGACAAAAATTAGTGAGATGTCAGAATGGGAAGCAAAATTGTCCGGATTTAAGATATTACAAAAAAAAAATCATTCTCTCCTCTCCCCTCCTCCTCCTAGTCAGGGCCTCTGTAAAATTAGATGCTGCAACAATTTTAAGAAGTTATATAAATAAATATAGAAAGTTGATGAACAGCAAGCTTAAGATACTTTGACAACTGTAACTGTGAGAGGTAAATGCAAGTACTGTGAAAAACAAATATGGATAGCATGACAGAAACAAAATAGGGAGGTAAGTGACAAGTACATCCACTGAGCTGCCACAAATAGCGATTATATCATAATGATCAAAAGACAAGCTGGCAAACATAAGAAACAATGCTGCATTGAAGGAAACAAAATAAATGATCCTGATGCAAACTCAAAACCAGACCTTGGTTCCACTGCAAATTGTAGCAATAGAAGAAGCAGCAGCCGTATTGCATAAAAGTGTCCTTGCCAGTAGCAAGAATAGTGGTTTGCATAGCACACAAGTGGGAGATTAAAAGAAAATGGAGTATAAAATCCTTCCAAACACTGACTACAGAAGTGTGAGGGAATAATAAGGTAAAGAAATGTATGACTCCTAACAGCAAAATACATGGAAGAGGTCATGATGTGAATATGACTGTTTCCTTAGAATATTGCCTTGCCAATAATGACATTTTTAGTTTACAGCAATTAGATTCAAACAATTAATTTTGCTATAGTAGTGGAATGTTATCTGAGCTTTCAAACCATCCATCATAATTCATTCAAAACATCCCTTATGAAGTAGGATTCCAAACGAGATTATGTGTGTCTTCTTTGTCTTATTTTCATCTTCCTCAGAATATTCTGTGATTCTGTGTGATACAGTAAACTATATAGCAACCTACAAAATTCATAACATGTGCAGTACAGGAAAATCTGGATTGCTTATTTTTGTTTTCCAAGTAAAAGCCTGAGCGTGAGTAGAATGATCCAAATCAACTATGTAAAGTGTTTACACTCCTCATTGAATTGATGGGGAGAGATAAATGCGTTTACAAATGAAAATAGAAAACCTGTAGAAATATAGGCACCTGCTTAAAGCAAACAAAAGAAAACCCCAGCATGTCTGAATTTTTGCTGATCCTCATCCAAGGCTCAAGGGTCTATTTTGGATCGAAAATGTGTTGTAATCTCCTGAGAGTATATAAGCATCATTGTTTTGAAGACAGGAGAATTAGAGGAGACCAGATTTTGCATAAAAACTTTTGCAGTGAGATTACTTATGAAGGCAGTTAGAGAACTAGGTTTAAACTTTGTCCCCAGACTGAGTCTTGGTCTTATGTGTCTATATCCTGAAAGACTTCTCTATTTGTCCAGGCCCTAAGGACACTCAAAGGCTTCATGGCCCCTGCCCAAGCTCCTCTGGGGACCTCCCTCCACCCTGCCCATGGTCCAGAAAGCCAAACTGCCCAGCCCAAGGCATCAGTCCTCATACAAGGGAAGATAGGCAGCAAGTGCCAGTCTCCACCTCCATCTCTGGTGCTGCTTGCTGGATGGACCTTAGACCTATACCACAGCCTTGTCTCTGGCCCTGACTTACCTGAAAAAGTAGATGTTAAGAAGCTGATTTTCATTTATGCTCAGGCTTCTTTAGTTCATTTTGGCTGTGTAAAGGGAATTAATTTTTTAAAGCCTCGCCCAAATCATCATAATTTTTTTTAAATTAAACTACTACTTCCACTACAATTTTACATTCAGTTGGAATATACATTTTCATATTTGATATCAATCTTTGTTCTTTTTTAAAATTAACATTATTATATAATTAGAAAATACAAAGAAATACTGAAAAACTGTATTTGAGATTGCATTTCATTTTTGACTTTTAAGTAATATATTGATCATTAATACTTCGTAATATCTTATTTGATAAAAGAATTTTGTGTACATTAACCAGAGAGTTAAACAGAACAGAATAGGTCAAGTTCAACAGAAAAATATAAATCAGTCAAGATTTAACAGTTGCACCAAATAAATTGGTTGAAATCAGGACAACATTGTCATCTTGTAAAAAGCTTTTGCATTAAAACATTTTTCTATCCTTCAAGGTATAAAACTGTTGTTCTAACCACCTGACACCTCAATGAAATATTCTGTTGGGCTATACATAAAGCTAGAAGCAAAGTTTATTTACAAGCTGGGCAAACACATGTTAGCTGAAATTCCCTATTCTCTGTTTAATGTCTTCAAAAGGATTAAAATATTAATAACAGCTATTCAGAGTGTTAACAAAGAAATTAAGGACATATGGTAAGCAAGCAATTTTCTGAGCTGGAAAAGGGTGATATTTTAGGATCTATGAACATAGTTTTTTCTTGTTTGTATTAATAACATTCTGAGAAGCTACAATATCTTTTTCTACTTGTACAATCTCAGAAACAAATTGTTACTATCCTATTATACACATACTTAGCTCAGAAGCATGCTTTTTTTTTTCTTAGCCTTGATTTCCATGTACAGAAGATGAAACTCCTCTTGCTATGGGGATAGAATTTCTAATGTAATAAAGGAATAATGGTGAAACAAGAGTGGACATCTCACTACGTACATATCAGAGTGGAATATATGACAATGCATCATTGAAACATGATTATATATTTATATGGATTATTTATATGGATTTATGTGGATTCTGACTCACCTGTGTACCTATCCCCTTTACAGAAAGCCTAGGACAACCTCTGGTGTAAAAAGACGGGTCTGATTTTCCCCTCATCTGAAATCAAGCATCATAAGTTATGACTGACTTCTTAAAACTTCTCTTGAACTTCTCACTCAAGGAGGTTCCAGATTTTAAATACAGTTTTTCACTTGAAAAAATTCCCATTTGAAAATGAAAATAAAACATTTTTGAAGTTAGCACATGTTTCCCAGAACAATATTTAGCTTTTAAAATAAGTTGTAGTATAAAGCACCACAGAAATTGAGAACAAGTATCTGCATAATAATTGAGTAGTTTTTCATTAAAATTTATTTTTGAAATATCTCAGAAATTGTTGGTAGTTGTTCAGTCATAACAATGCTGATCACATGGACTTCAGGTATATATATATATATATATATGAATGAACAATTCAGTTCTGTACTTGTTAAATATCAAAATATTATGACTCAGGGATTTACCTTGGTCAGCAGCCCCACACTTTAGCCATTTTTGCACTTCCCCTCCCTTCCTCGCTGTGGGATGGGAGAGAAATGTGGAAGTGTAAAAGTGACAAAATGCATGGTTTGAGATAAAAACAGTTTAACAGATAAGGCAAAATCTGTGTGCACAGAAAAACAAGGAATTAATTTACCACTTCCCATGGGCAGGCAGGTGTTCAGCCATCTCCAGGAAACTAGGGCCCCATCATGTGTAATGATCACTTGGGGAGACAAATACTGTCACTCAGAGTACTCCCTCTGCTTCCTCCTCCATCTTCCAGCTTTATTTGCTGAACATGATGCCATGTGGCATGGAATATCCCTGTGGTTGGTCGGGATCAGCTGTGCAGGCTGTGCCCCATTTCAACTCCTTGTGCACTCCCAGCCTCACTGGTGGAGTGGTGAAGGTGAAAAGGTNTTTTTTTTTTCTTAGCCTTGATTTCCATGTACAGAAGATGAAACTCCTCTTGCTATGGGGATAGAATTTCTAATGTAATAAAGGAATAATGGTGAAACAAGAGTGGACATCTCACTACGTACATATCAGAGTGGAATATATGACAATGCATCATTGAAACATGATTATATATTTATATGGATTATTTATATGGATTTATGTGGATTCTGACTCACCTGTGTACCTATCCCCTTTACAGAAAGCCTAGGACAACCTCTGGTGTAAAAAGACGGGTCTGATTTTCCCCTCATCTGAAATCAAGCATCATAAGTTATGACTGACTTCTTAAAACTTCTCTTGAACTTCTCACTCAAGGAGGTTCCAGATTTTAAATACAGTTTTTCACTTGAAAAAATTCCCATTTGAAAATGAAAATAAAACATTTTTGAAGTTAGCACATGTTTCCCAGAACAATATTTAGCTTTTAAAATAAGTTGTAGTATAAAGCACCACAGAAATTGAGAACAAGTATCTGCATAATAATTGAGTAGTTTTTCATTAAAATTTATTTTTGAAATATCTCAGAAATTGTTGGTAGTTGTTCAGTCATAACAATGCTGATCACATGGACTTCAGGTATATATATATATATATATATGAATGAACAATTCAGTTCTGTACTTGTTAAATATCAAAATATTATGACTCAGGGATTTAACCTTGGTCAGCAGCCCCACACTTTAGCCATTTTTGCACTTCCCCTCCCTTCCTCGCTGTGGGATGGGAGAGAAATGTGGAAGTGTAAAAGTGACAAAATGCATGGTTTGAGATAAAAACAGTTTAACAGATAAGGCAAAATCTGTGTGCACAGAAAAACAAGGAATTAATTTACCACTTCCCATGGGCAGGCAGGTGTTCAGCCATCTCCAGGAAACTAGGGCCCCATCATGTGTAATGATCACTTGGGGAGACAAATACTGTCACTCAGAGTACTCCCTCTGCTTCCTCCTCCATCTTCCAGCTTTATTTGCTGAACATGATGCCATGTGGCATGGAATATCCCTGTGGTTGGTCGGGATCAGCTGTGCAGGCTGTGCCCCATTTCAACTCCTTGTGCACTCCCAGCCTCACTGGTGGAGTGGTGAAGGTGAAAAGGTCCTTGAGGCTGTGCAAGCCCTGCTCAGCAGCAGCTAAAACACCAGTGTTACTAAAGCTGCTTTTGCTCCCAAATCCAAAAGACAGAACCATACTGACTACTACACAGAAAATTAACTGCATATCAGTCAAAACCAGTGCATGCTAGCATGGAGTTAATGCAACTAAAGAATAGCACCTTTAGCACTACATAAACCACAGGTCAAGTTTCAGGCCTACAGCAGCTCACAAAGCAAGCAGGACTGTGGGAAGAACTTCAGACAGATTTCCTCAGTGCCACGTGTTTAAGCAGATGAGAAAGAAGCATCACCTCTATAGCATTTGTAAAAGAGTATCTGTTTCAAAGGCCTCTCAAGGATACAAAACCAGGAAGACTGCATATCTGCAAGTGGGAAGGGTAGAGCTGCTTGTTTGGATGTGTGAGCTGATACCTTAAAAAACAGCTCTTGTTTCTCACCTATATCAAAATCCAGAATAAATCAACATATAAATCCTCCTCTTCTAACTCTCGAAAGAATGGCCATAGATCAAACGGAATGCGCACTGCTCTTGGAGATTGGTCTTTACTAATGGAGAAACAACTAATAAAGGTAGAAAAAAAAAGAAACATGAAAGAAGAAAAAGTGACATTTGAGTTTTCACATGCATCATGGATATTAAAAAAAAAAAAAGACTAAAAGACCATCCTCTTCATCCTTCTGAACCCCAGGAATAAACTTCCTTTCTTCTTGCAGCTTTTCCTTTACTTCCATCTTGTCTCAAATTTATGTCTGTATCTGTGAAGATAAGGCAGCAGATGGTAAGGACAGGAGGCCTTTATCTAGAAATCAAAATAACTGAGTGTCTTATTACTTAACACAATGCAAAGGAAGCCTCAGAAAACAGAACAAGATAAGGATATAACACCTTAAAAATAAATGGTAAAGACAAAATTGTCTCAAGACATCCACTTTGCAACACTAATTTCAATCTATGCTCCCACAACCCACTGAGGAACTGAAAAGCTGAAATTCATCCTTCTGTGATAGACATCCTATTATACTTCATATTAGCTAAAAGGCACAATTCATTGCCATTTCTGAAGTTCACATCCACATAAATCAGAGGGGAAGCACTACGTGGTAGCAATTCTCAGTCAGGGTTTTTAGATATTTTATATGCTGTGTGAAGCTGCTTAGAGAATCGGAATGTTAGAATAAATCCTGGTGGACAGGGTTCAGTGGTTACAAAGCAGGTGAGGTAGCCACAGGTGCATGGTAAATGTAATTTGTCACATTGTTCAGCAGTTTAACACATGAGTAGTTTCACACCATATGCAGTACAAATGCAGACACGTACAAAGCACCAGCTTGTGCCAGCCTAGCCATCAGTGAAGTCTCTCTACATGAATATGAATCTCTATATGTATCCTTAACCTTATTTTGCCTGATATACAAAAAATACTTAAATGAATCTAGATAAGAACCAATATATAAAAACACTGGGAAGGGAGGGAGAGATTATGAATTTACTTGAGAAGAAAATACATCCATCATCTACAGGTTTAGGAGTTAATTCATCCTGTCTATAATGAATATAGAAGTAGCACTATATGAATGAAATAATAATGATCTCTATTATTCTTAGAACAATAAAATTAGATCCCTATCAATGTTTGACTCTGGGGTCTGTTCAAGTAAAAGATCACATCTAACACCACTGAAGCTTCTTCCTTTGAATAGGATAATTGTAAGCTTTATATATGGCTTAACTACTAATATCCTTATCTTTCTGTAAGTATAGTCTTGTAATCATATCAAATTCACACTTCATCTCTTTCTTTAAGCTTATAAATATAGTGTTGCATATCATGGATGACTTAACCTCTCGAAAGTATTCAGAATTTGCTAAAAGATATTCCAACAGCTAGCCTGTAACTCAAGAAAAAATAAACATAACATTTTTGTTCAATGTTTCCCGTGTGATAAAATGCAGGTTAAATATCTTCATGCTCTCAACTGCTGATTTAATTTCTTTCCAGACCTGGCCTCATGCACATTCTACACTTAATTTTTAGAAAATGGAGCATGCTTTTGAGAACAGCATTTGATTGATTTACTGTCATGTTCTTAGCATTTTCTGACAATGAAAGGTATTTATGGCAAAAAAGAAGGTACATTCCCATAACTGAAGGACTTATTAGCATAGTTCTGAAATTGCTGATTTGATTGAGATTCCTGATGAAAACAGGAGAAAAGTAGATTGTGTAATGTTTTGTTGAGATTATCCTATTGTGTTATTAGTAATCTCTGGTAAATAAAGACTGGAAACTTGAATTAAATGACAAAAATTTAGAATATTTGCTGAAAATAGAAATTTCTATCATGCTAATTTTACTATATGACTATTATTATGTTTTACAAGCACGCTATCTTACAGGAGTAAAATAAAAATGATACTAGGTAATACTTTTCCTGTATGACCTTGACACCTAGTTTGAAAACCAAAATGTATGCCGTTAAAAGCCATCTGAAAACAATATCTTTATACAGGAGAAGGAAATCAAGCAACATCAATTCATAATGGAAGACTGACTCCTTCAACACCTCAGAGCTGGAAAATTGCAAGACGTATTATTCTACCATAATTATTTTTAGGTGGTAATAGGATAGAATTTATTACTTTTATGACAATTTAACTGTTATTAGAAATTAAATAATGATAAATCTATATAATAATGTATTTTAATTTTCCTAAAAATGGCACTGCTTGCTAAAAAGGCAATGTTTCCAATACAGCATATACTTTTAATGAAATATTCTAGTTGCATATGCACATGTTTAATTGGGCAGGGATCTTTTAATTTGAGTTCTTTTCGTGTTGCTTGGTGAGTAAATTCATTAAGGAAGTATGAATTAAGCTGAATATACTTAATGAGGTATGCTAATATGCAGTGATTCTGAACTGCCACAGGGTGGTAGGAGATGCACTTTCCACAACATTTATCTAATTTGCAGAACTAAATGCTTTGCTACGCTTCCATATTATTTAACTGCCTTATTGGAACACTTCTGAGTCCTATAGCTCAAAAAGCATAAACCTGTGTCAGAGGACAGCTTTTACACCACCACAGAAAACCACTTTAAACGTTTCCAACAGATGTCTGTTTCCTAGTATCACATGCAGGAGATTTTGTTAGCTTTTATTTTTCAATGTCATCAGAGTGCTGTGAGTTACTTTGCAGATGACCTTTAGCACTGGTCCTGAGGAAACACTTTTGTTATGATAAAATACACTCAATGTATAGGAAAAAAATATAATTTTATGTTCTTCATTCTTATGTAAAGAGTATCTGAAGGATTCTTTAAATTTAGATCTCTCCTGATTTTGATGTCTAAAAATATTTAAGAATCTCTGGTTGCATAGAATTTCAAATCTAACTACAAAGTTCTAGATGCATTTTACATTTATAGTTTTCTTTCCATTATCATTAATTCTGAACACGCCCATTGTTTTGGAAGTGTGTTAGCAAATATTAATGCTTAGGGGTCTTCTAGTTAAGTAATCCCAGTTACAGGACTACATGAAGTTGCTTTACTGAAGCCTTAACAAGTCAGAGAAGACTAGCTTTATAACTAGACCTATACCTTTTACCTTTTTGTGAATTCAATTAGTTTGCTTGAATGTTAAATAACAAGATTGGGTTTTTTGCAATCACAGCTGTTCAAAGACAATGTGATAGCTGGAAAAAAATTATTTCTTGAAAATTATTCTGTGGCATATGTGAAAAAAAAGACAGTATAACACTCAAAAGAACAAAAAAAGAAGAAAAAAGATAAAAGTTTACATCCAAGAATATCCTAAAAAAAAAAGAAAGAAAGAAAAGAGCCTGACCTTGTTCAATCATTACAAATGTGTACCACTTAGCTTTAAAATTCAGGAAATCTTCTAAACAATATACATTCAACTGAAAGAAAGATGATTCAAATGTTCAAGGACTGTGTTATGCGGAGGCTGTCAACAAGTGCCAAGTGAAGTATTCTTTTTTCTGACACTTTCAAAGCAAGAGCTTAGAAAATGAAATGACATAAACCATTGCACTTAAATCCCGGTTAGATAAGAAATATGTTTAACATGCTGAAACAGATTACTGTTTCTCTGTGACTGATGGAACAGTTATGATCATTTAAATTATAATCTCACAATAGTGGAAGGTCCCTTTTAGCATGCCCACTATGAAAAGAAAACTTTCTGTAAAATTGTATAGTACAAAAAAAAATTCTATATGTACAGATCACTGCAGGTCAAACAGTGTTAAAGAAACCAATGATCACTGTTATTGAGCATGATAGGTATTAAAGACTCTGAAATCACCTCCTTTATAACATTTATAATTCTCCTAGGATGAGGTGAAAGAATTTCCAGAGGTGTTTCTCCCTTCATTGTTTATGGACACAGCCACTAAATTGCTCAGAAGTCTAGCCTTAAGATATCTTACATTAGATGAGGTTAAACGATTTCATATTATATACACCTAAATTAAAACAAAATGTAGTGCATAATTCAGCCTAGTTCATGATATTCACATTGTAATTCTGGTCCTGATAGGAAATAATTTGGAAAGTTTCACAAATGCAAAGTTGAACAATATCCATCAGAGCTCCCTTAACACTGAAAATTATTTTTCAGCAAAAATGAATAGCAAGAAAAAAAAAAAGTATGGCCTTTTCTCAAATTTGAGAAAAAATGTGCATAATTCTTCTTGTTATACCAAAAAAATTAAGAATAATCCATATCTGTATTTTCATTTAGGGTATGGCCTGTCAGTGTTATGCATTTGTCTCAGTTATTAGGGGGTTTCTGGTTGTTTATTAAATATTAACATCATAAATCCATAGTATCTCTTTTATAAAGCAGAAAATTTAAGATGCTTTTGGCTTAAATGTTGCACCATGGTCTTTCAAAGATCTAAAAGCAATTAATATTTTTACTGGCTTATATATTCTCTATTTGATTGCCATTAATCCAGTGTGTACAGCTCAGAGACAGGTTTTTATTGGATCATTTCCTGAGTTCATGCAAGTGATCTCAGCAGAAAGGAAAATTAAACCAATAAGAAGGTAAATCTTGGATCTTAAGAACTTTAAAGGATTTGAATGAAATGTAAAACTCTAGAAAATTGTTTCTCTAATCAAAGTGAGAAACTTTTTAGAGTCAAAGCCGTTTTCAAATGATTTGTGTCAGAAGATGCCAATGGCTCTCTTTTAGACTCTTGTGGATCCTTTTGTGTAAAAAAGCATTCTGTTGTGTTTTTTTTTAATTCAGAAATTGATGTTCCTACATATCACTATATTGGGAATGTTTAAAAGTATCTCTAACTTTTATAGTGAACAGTAGATAATTTCAAATGTCAAATCTGTCATGTATGGAATAGAGCTTCTTCCAGCCAGTGTCTCTCTTACAAGAATGTGCAAAGTTGGAGTTGCTCTGGAGTTTTTTCCACTGTTTAAAAAATATATCCAGCTTCACATTGTAAGGCCCCAGAGCTAGCTTGACGAATTCCTTAAAAGGGCTTAAAATTCTTTAATGTACCTTGAGTGAGGCACACAGCAGAAAATATTGACAAGATACTGCTCAAACAACAACAAAAAAAAAAAAAAAAAAAAAAAAAAAAAAAAAAAAAAAAAAAAAAACCAAAAAACTGGCAAACTCCAGAAAATCAGGGAATTTTGGCAAAGGTTTGGAGTAACATTTAATAAACATAAAGCATTTCACAAAGCATTAACTCAGCAAACCCCAACCCATCTGATTTTAAGTCGATCAGAACTTGAGAAGAGGAAGAGAAGAAAAGGGAGAAGGAACCACTCTTGGTTCCAGCAGTGTCTCAGCGGATATAAACCCCAAAGAAAACGTAGGGTCAAGACATGTCCCACCCCCAGGTGGGACTTCCTGTCTGGTGACCACTCAGGAGCTGGGTTAGAGGCTCCAGAGGCAAGCGTGGAGCATTTCCTTTGCTTTGCCAGGGAGTGGCAGCCACTGCAGGGTGGGACACAGGCTAAAACGGGATGTGTGGATCAGGGCATTTCCTCACCAGAGCAAGGCCTGACCTGGCCCTTCTACCACACACACAGAACTGAAATGTTTTGAGGCAGCAATCCTTCGTGTCTCCATCACACATAGTTTAAAAGTTTTAACAAAACTGAAGTTTCAAGGCAAATTATATGGTTTTAAGTTATCATCTTCTCAGTATATTTTCAAGGTCTCGCCTTGTTTTTTTGTGTTCAAAGGATAATCTTTATATTCTTTTACATGCAGTATTTTTGCATTCATACATGTATCTAAAACTAGCATCAAATTTTTGAATGTTGAAGTACTCTGGGAAATACAGGTTTTCCAGGAAAATTACCTCAGAAACCATTATAATTGTTTCTTGTTCTTTCAGCAACTTATCACCAAGGAAACCTGTAGCAGATAAAAAAATACATAGGTTTCTTGGAAAAAATGTAAAAGAACTTTCCCATGAAATATGGACTGACTGAACTGACTATTAGTTCACTTTATTTCAGTGTGGAAAGTGAAGGATAACACTAAAAGTGGAACTCCATTCTGTCCAAAATTATCTTCTCAAATGAAGGCTCACAACTATTATTAATATAAATGCATGCTATATGTTGCACTCCAATGTTTTAGAAAGAAAAATCTTTTTTGCAGCTGAGAAGGTGGACTTCAGCAAAAGAATTTTTTCTTTCTTTCTTGTTCAGTACATTAGAAATTTAAATACTTTCATGTGAATGGCATCTATAGCTTCTATCAGCAATGACTATAACAGAATTCAAAGGAAATTATATTATATAATTTCCTTTGAATCCAAATGGATAAACAGTATGAACTTTAAAGAATTTGGAAATGCTGTGAGAAAGCTGAGAGCAGTTTTTGGTACATCAGGTGCTGATGCATTGGTTATATGAAGCAAAAAATAAAGGAAAAAAAGATTGTTACTATGGAAAGAGCTCCAAATACTCAGCTGGGAAGTAGATTATTTTAGCTTGGAGATATTTCTGGTCTGTGTCACATATGGAGTGCCCAGTTCCAGCTTATGCCTTTGAGATTAAAGGTATTATCCTGTGTCACTACTTTCCAATACTTAGATTAGTACTGAAGCAAGGAAATGTGTATATCCCAAGACATGTTATGGTTATTTCCAAAAATCTGATGCTCTTGTTTCTTCTATTTGTTCAGGAATAGCTACACTCTACTAAAATAATTTTCTTCCTCCTAACAGAGGGAATGCAAAATGCCAAGTTAATTCTCTGTGGGAAATAAATATTTTGTTCATCCATATTTTGAAAACAGAAACAAAACACCTAAGTTTCTCCTTAGTTTGTTTGCTTTCAAAAGGTGATGAAGTTTCTGAATTGAGCAGAATATGAGTGAAGTCAAAGCATGTCCAAATGCAAGATGTGAATTGGAACTATGCTCTCACTAAGATGTGAATTGGAACTATGCTCTCACTGAGATGTGGTTTGGAACTGTGCTCTCACTAAGACTCTGTACTACCGTGATATTACCAAAGACTCTGCTAGGAGGCCTTGCACTATGAAATGCCAGTCTGATTGATGTTTGCTCTTCAATTTCTAGGTTCTCACATACATTGTGTCCATTGTTTTTTTGAGAGGGAAAAGAAAAAATAAAAGCAAGATGTATTGTTCTGTTTATTCGCACGTGTCACAAGACACAGTTGTTTTTACTGTTAACTCATTTTTCTTGTCACAAGGCTCAGCGTTGCAGTTTTGCTTGGATGTGGAAGGAATTGTGATTCAGCTGCAAACCTAGCTATGCCGTGAATAAAACAAATTTCTGTGTTACAAAAGTACAGTAGATGATTGCTTTTACATTTTTATCTTAACTGCAGATTTAAACTGTGATAATTTTGCCTGTCTCAGATAGATTAGATATTATTAAATAACAATCTTGTCCTTGCACACTACTGTTTGCTTATGCAGTGTGTTTTCTATAAAACAGGAATTGACTTTTAAGGAGCATACATTGTTTTTCCTTTCCCAAGCAAATGTTTGGCTTCTGGAGACCAACCCACAAAAATCTTATCTTCTTTGTTTTGTACTGCAGATAATGTTTATGTGTCTTTTCTCACTGGATTGTATTCTTAAATATTTTAATATATTTACAGAGAGTTCCTGACCAAGTTCCAGAGGCACTGTTCTAGCCTCATTTTCAAGAGAATTTCTTTCTGGTTTACTGTAAGACTCTCTATAATTTCCTCTTCACAGAAATTTAACTTTTAATAAAGCATCGATGCACAACATCTTCACTGAACTACATTTAATAGAAGGAAAATATAATGTTGAAAAGTTTTTCTGTTATGAAATCTGTTTGCTCATTTTGGGGTCTGATTTACATTCTGATAATTCCTATTTACAATGGTCTGGTGATGTTTTCCAGCAAAAGGTTATCACAAGGGATGAAGTAGTTTATTCATAAGAATATAATCATTCACATTATATTAATAATGGTTATGTTGCACATATATCTGTTACTTAGACATTCACAGATAAACCATTTTGTTCTGTTCATAAAGCATAAAAATTACTTAGGAGAAAACCATAGAAATTAATTACTAATTAATTAATGTGTATATGTACAGGTGTATGTATATCAGTTGTGTATCTGATTCTCTGAAGAGAAGTGAAAGCATTTCATTGATATTAAGATAATATCTTAATCGTCTTGTGTTCAGTGGTGACAGATCCCAGTTTGCACCCAGGAGTGTTCATTCATTAGCTACGAATGCAAGATTTTTGCTGCCTGAGAAAAAGACAATATTCTGTAGGCTAACATATTCAGAGAATCATAGACTCATTAAGACTGGAGAAGACCTCTGAGATAACTGAGTCCGACCTTTGACTGGTCTTACCTTGTCAACTATGCCTTAGCTCTAAGTGCCATGTCCGGCTCTTCCCTGAACAACTCATGGAATGGTGACCCCACCACCTCCCTGGGCAGTCCCTTCCAATGTTTAACAACCCTTTCTTTGAAGAAATCTCTCCTCATGTCTATCTTGAATGTCCCCTGGTGCAGCTTGGGGCCACATCCTCTTATACTGTCACTTGTTACCTTGGAGAAGAGATTGACCCCTAGCTGGCTACAACCTCCTTTCACTTATGGATTGGTAAATATTTGTGGTGTTAAAGGGTTTTCAGTTTCTAACATTCATGGAATTGATTGATTCACAAATAAGTTGGGATAGTAGACTTACATGACTGGAAATTTGAATGCATGTATGAGGGGTTTCTTTTTCAAGATGCAGAAGACAAAATTTTCTTATAGAGTCTCAAGACAGAAAAATCATATAAGCTGAAAATTAATTTGTAGAATGCAATCCTGAAAAGTTTATGAGTTTGATACTGCCTCTTTCAATATTATTTTAAAAAACCCAGATAAAATACATTGCAATATCCACACAGGGATAGGTTGTAATTTAAAATCTTGTTGGTTGCACCGTTTTATATGTGAGAGATTGTCATTAAACATGCTGGACAGTTGCCTTCAAAAGCATGCAATGTTAAGATTTTTCTACACAAGCACCTCAAAGCTCTAAACAAGAAATTAGCACAATCTGACCTCTATCACAAGTCTATATACACATCAATATTTACAATAAATGTGAATAAATTGTAATATTTTAGGGTCTTTTTTATTCTACAATCTTCACCATTTTAAATGCTTTAATTTTAGTGACTACCCAATGCCCCTGAGTAATTTGAATATTATCTTTTAAAATTCACACAAATTAAGTATTTGTGTGACAGTATGACAAACTTCTGTACAGAGTTAATACTGTGTGTAGTACACAGGTGTGTGGCTTCATTTATTTTAACACAGTTATTCGGAGCAAAACCCAAGACTTTTTCAGCATCCTAATGTAGCAAGTGATACAATTGCCCCCATTTATTGTAAGAATTTATAACAAAGAAAAATACAGGAAAAATAAATACCATCACAGAGGGATGGCACAGCAGAAGTTTATTTTTCATTGTTTAATCTTAGCATATTTAAAATAAAAAAAAACCCAAAAAACAAACAAAAAAAAAACATAAATTAATATGTTTAAATATCCTAGTCTGGTTGCTGACACATTGTTCCTCAATGCAGTTAGTCACAACACGTTAGGTTAAAGTGTTTTGATGTGAGTGGCCTCACTGCTTCTCAGCATGATGTGTCTGCCATCAGGAATTTCAAATAGAAACAGCTTTTGAGGACAGACAGATGGATATAGGGAGGGTATTTCATCATTATGAAGCAAGAAGTAATGAAAATTCTTGTGGTGCTAGCAAAATTACTTCAAATTCACACATATGCTCACAAGAATAAAGGTTATTTTGCACTTCTACACTGTGCTAACCACAGTAGAAAAACCTGGAACTTTAGATTCTGACTAGCTTTTGAGTTATATGTAAATACATTTCCACTTACAGGATTTCCTCCACCAAGTATGAATTCTCTCATTCCGGTTTTTATTTGTAATGATGTCTTTTTAAGCATAAAGAGGATTCTGTGGACCAGCTTGTATTAAAGAAAAACTCCAACTGGAATCTGATTATCTATAAAGAAATAAAGATCATTCAGTTTCCTGAAGTTCCACAGTCCATTTAAAGTCAATTTGAGAGAGGGTACATATCATTCAGACTTTTAAAAAAATGTTTATGCTTATATCACTTCTCAAGACTATTGCTAGTGTGTTATAAAATGTCAGTCTTAATTTGTAAAATTTAGAGTAATGACAAATCAATGTCAAATGGCAGGGTAGAACCCCTCTTTGACTGGACACAACTTGTAAATAAGATTTTGTTTTGAGGGAGTTTGTGTCTCTTTTCACTTCTCTTCTCTTCTCTTCTCTTCTCTTCTCTTCTCTTCTCTTCTCTTCTCTTCTCTTCTCTTCTCTTCTCTTTTGTTCTGTATTCAGAGTGAAGATATACTAGCAAGAAATATATGGAATAGGTTGATTTTGTTCATCTTTGCAAGTGCTTCTACTACGCATCTTCTATGCTGAAAATCAGGAGTTTATCTTTTGAAGATTAAGACCTAGTAATTCAGAGGAGGTTTCCAGGCCCATATCAAGTTTTGAACCTTCAAAGTAATGTGAAGTCTAACAAAGAATAATAATAATTTTAAAAAATACTTCATCATGATATGCACTTTATCTATACGATCACTGTCATTCAGCTTTAACTATTAATGACAATCCTTCGTCACATGCTATTAAATGTTGTTTAACACATTGCATAGATATACTGTAATTAAGTCTTAGCAATAATAGATTGCAATGAAATATTTAGTAATTTTTCTGAGAAATTAAAAATGTCCAAAACTTTTCTATTATAGAAAGTGTGGTTTATGGATTGGAATACCAGGAATTATACAATAAATATATGCACCACTGAAGACTTCAAAAATCTTCATAAACATGAATACACGTACTTTAATAACCTAGATCGTGATCCCACAAAATATTTCCAGTGATTAAATTCAATGAAGCTTGAATTTATTTTCTGCTGCTCTCCATGGGATTGGTACATGGCAAGAATAATAAAAAAATGGCCTCAACTCTTCTTGAATCTTTTATAATTAATTAATACACTATCTTCAATACTTTTAATGAAATCCTTAGGGATCTAAATGGTGTTTATTGTGAGACTATCAATGGGATCATAGATCAGATCAAAGAGACACAGCCTCTGCCACAAGCTTTTTGATATGCTAGTTTCACAGAGCTAACTACTGACTTGAATGCTGTCTGCCTCAGCTGGTCAAACAAAACTAATGAAAGAAAATATTCATTAGCAATATTTTAGAATATTTTTCGCGATATTCACTGTTTAAATTACTTTGCTTGACACTACCAAATGGCTGACTTAAGTTAATGTGCTTTTCTCTTAAGGGGCTGTCATAGACCTCCACATGAAGCACACTGTATGGGACATAGCAGAAAAACGGAACTAAACTAAACTAAACCAAGCCAAAGAATTCTCCCCCACTCCCCTCAAAACCAAAAACCTCCAAAACCCAACAGCCAAACAGACAAAATTTTAAAAAAGGAACCAAAGTTTTAAGCACTATTAGAATGAACCCCACAAATTTTCCAATTAAAGAGGAAATCAGATGCCAAAATGTAATCAATGATTTCTTAATATATTTCTCTCCTCCAATAAACTGTAGGTTTTTACTGGCTACAAAGAAATTCTATACTGACTTCTAATACTGTTAGATAGAATAATCAAAGGACCAAAGCCAGGAAAAAAGCAACAGCTGCTGCAGAAGGTGAGTGAGCAGCTAGTAATCATATTAATGACATTACTAATTTATGTGGTTGATAGAATTTAGAATAGGAGTGAAGACTCATCTGTCATCATTGTATCATCCATCATAACTGTGGCGTCTTAAGTAATGTGCAGGCTGTTAACAATTTTAGTTTGTTTTGTTGCTATTCCACTTGATTTGGTTGGGAAATTCTTTTGAAGATTCAGGAAAATCAAACATTTCACGGGAACAAATACGAATATGGATTTTTTTTTTCTGTGGTAAAGGAGCAGAGAGAGTAAGAGCATTCTTTATTTGAAAATAAATTCATGTCATTTTAAAAAGCAGAAATTATAATAAAACCATGTTCTTTCTTTTTTTCCCCCTTCAGCATGTATTCAATATTCTGTTCTTTGTATAGGTTCAGCTGAATTAAAAGTAAGCATGTTTCCAAAGTGGCATACTGGAAGAGACAGATCACCATGGAACTGTGCAGTGAAAAATACCAGCCCCAATCTGCAGTTTTCCATTATCTTCGTATAAGGTAGGTTAAAGGGCAACACTCTAAAACTAGTTCTCCCCCTTTGTTTCATGCAGTCCCTTTCCACCAACAAGGAGAAACTAAATACAAGCAGAACCTTGGCCTTCCAAAAACTGTCAGGACAGAGAGAGCTCCATGGTCTTCCAGGCTCTGACTTTAAAAGGGACTCTGGAAATGCCCCTCATCCTCAGATTCTGGTTCTGGCCATGGCAAAGGGCCTTAAAAAGGCAGTAATGAATTTTTGGGGTGGTAGAGATAGATATGGAACAAATAACACTTTGGGTTACCCACAACACCCATGAACTGACTAAATTATTTTCTCAAGTCTCTTGAAGTTGGAAATTCCCTCAAACTCTAAATTATCTATTTGTAGTGTCAGCGTATTAGAGATATTTGAGTTGTTTTTCCATTCTGAGGTAGACCAGTTGAGTAGTTTCATCATTTTCTTCACAGTTAATATGTCTAAGCAAATGGTTACTTTGTTAAAAATAGACTAACAGCTTGTTTGACAGCTATACAAGTTAAGTGGACAAAAGAGATTTGTTTTCTGGGGTGAAGAAGGAGTACACAGTAAACCCACGCAGTGCGTTCATGGATGACAACATGTGAAAAATAATAGATTTTATGAAACCTATTTTACTGTAGTGAGAGGTCTGATTCAAGTGTCATCACTGTTGATTTTCATGAATGAGGAAAAATGTCAAAATGTACTTTTGACACTGTCACTCCTAAAGTCATAACACCATTTTTCTCTATGAACAATTTCTCTATGAATATGTTCATTTCTTTTGCAATCTAGGACCCGATTATGCATCAGCCTTCACAGCTAAAAAAAAAGAATATCTGTGAGAAAAAAACACCTTCTTTTTCTGTTTGGTTTATGTGAAGTTCGAGTTTGTGAAAGCAAAGTCTGGGGTTGTCTTTTGGCAGAGGAGTCTTATGGCTGAGCACAATAAAACAAAACTCAGTAAAGAGGGTCATGAAAAAGCAAAGATCTGGGACACACCTGATCTGGTTCCCGCTGTATCTGTAGTATCCAGTACCATTTTACTGTCAGCTAGCTTACTTATGGTCAATATCACTCAGACTTCAGAAGAGAAGTTCAGAGTTCCACACTTGTGCCAAGTTTTGAGCCTTTTTTCCTATTTCATTTCAGTTCTTTGCTGAGGTAGGCTAACATCCACTCCTGTTTTGAAAGGTGGGAGGAGGAGAAAAAAAATCAACAAAAAGATTAAATTACAGTACTATGCATTTCACAGGACATAATTCAGGTGCTTTGTTATTGTCATTTAAAATTGTTTATCACCAGATTTCTCTATTTTAAATTTCTGTGTGCATTGTAGTTTTTCCACAACATGTTTAAAAAAAATTAAATTGTTGTGCTTGCTAAGACATCACAAAATGCTTCCAATTTTTGTAACATCTTCTGCTTTTACTTTGAGAAATAAGGTTTACAAAACAGTGTTTCTGAGCTAGTCCTCTATGTCTGTCATTGGAGATGATTGTACAGACCGTAAAATATCAGATTATCTCACTTTCACAGAGTAGTTGAAGAAACTCAATAGATATGAAATCCAAGTGTCTGCTCCTGTAGGAAATATTATCACAAGTAATTTTGCTACATTTAACAATACCTTTAAACAATATCTGGTTTTATAAGGGAACACTAACAAAAGGAGTTTCCATAATGGAATGTAGAGTCTATTCTTAGAACTTTTCAGGAAAATGGTTCTGCAACCTTCTTGTCTTATGTTTCTGAACCAGTCTCATTTGTTCTTTTCCATACATTTTTGAGCTTTCTTTGGAGTTCCTTCCCTGTTTTGTCAGATCAGTGGGATCCGGCTTTCTCTGTACAGATCACACAGAATCATGGTTATGTGGACTGAGAGGAAGATAAAGAAATAATCTGACCAACTGGAATTTTTCCTAGAGTTAGTTTCATATATTTTTTTATGACAATATGCTTCTGCTTCATTGGCTCCCAAAAAAATTTGAAATGGCTCAAATAGTTACTCCACCTTTAACTTTTTCAGAGGGCTGCAGTTTGATATGTAGAAACCACCTTGGGGTTTCAGACTTACTAAAAGACATCCTCAGGTCTTCAACTATAACAGGTGAACCAACCGTTGCTTAAACATCAGGGAATTTTGAGATTTTTAAAACAGTGCATCTTAATTATGGACAAGTGCTAAGTATGTGCACTGTCAAGTACTTCAAAATGAAATAATAAAAATCCTCAAATATGTTTGTTTTTTTTCATTTAGTAAGTGCCTCAAAGATTACCAAAGATGTTTAAAATCTAAATATGATGTTCTCTTAGTTTATGTATGAATATACCTTGCATTAGGAGTATAGAAAACTTCAAGATAAACAAAAAGAAATAAATAAGTGTACATAAGAGAATTGTAGATTTGATCTTTGATGGACAGGTTTTGTTTCTCAGGTTTGACGTAAGTTATTCATTAAACTTTGGGAGGAAACTCTACATAATTCTCTTGATTCTTAAAAGGTTTTCCTATCCATCTTCCACATAAGTAGTCTGTGTTCCTTCTCTTAGCACTCTTTCAGGGCTCAATTTAATTATTTATTAACATGGCACCTCTTTATGTTTGGGTCTCTGGAGTATCTAAACAACTGAAATGCTTCTTCAGGTGTGACAGGATTTATTAAAAGCTTTTGGATTAATGGACAGGGTTAGATACTCCATAGCATATTAATAGCACCAGATAGGTTTATTCAGACTGATTACTTTGTAACAAGTCCTTGTAGTTTTCCTTTCTCTCCATTTGCCACTTTATTATGGGCATATAATCTCTAAACCTTTTTTTGCCATCAGATATTATCTTTTGCTTTGAAACCAAACACGACTTCCACTATTTTTCAGTGACTTACATCTGGTCTAGTCACTCAAAGACGTGTAGTATATGACTGAAAAGACAGAGCCTAAATAGATAGTATCTGACACACGCTTTCCCTTTAGTATTTGAAAAGGAAGGCAAAAAAGAAAAATTGTTGCCATCAAGTTCAAGCACACAGTGCTGTGGTAAAAGAACTAAAACCAATCTACAATCATTCTAACTGAAATATAATTATCTATTATTGTAAATAAATATATTTTTTAATTTTTAAGTACAGTTAATTCTTTAGACTATGATTTAAAATGAAAAATCATAGCATTAATATTCAAAATAATTAACAATTGTATTTGTTTGAGGAATATGCTTTCATATTATCAAGGCAACCTACATCAACAGCTACAATCACATTTCACAGTCGGTTTCCTTTTGGGGGAAAAAAGTGCGAAAAAATCTTTTATACTTTTTTCAAGTGATTTACAGAAATCCGTTTAAGACTCTATGGTACTCTGAAAAGCATGAAATTCCAGTTTTCATAGTTTTTCCATTCATTCAAAAAGCTTATCTTCTGAAAGAATTATTAGCATTGGTTTTACCACTTTCATGTTGTAGGAAGAAAGGCTGTGAAGAAGCCTGGTGCTGTGAAGGTTTTACATGCTATACATTGGCTTCCTATGATAGATAAAATTAAGTTCCTGTGTCATGAATATGACCTGCCTAAAACCCATTATAAATGCAGAATAAGAACGAAAGAAATACTGTAACATACACTTTGCACCATCTGGAACATTCTGAGCCTGGATTTCCCTTCTTAGAAAATGGCTGAGTCCCTAATGATAAAAACTATATATTAAGATTTTCTATTATTTTGATACCATTATCAAAGCTTAACAAAAAACTAATAAAATAATAATTCTGCCCCCACTGTACATTCTTAGAAAACAATGTACTAAGCCAAAACAAGGATAATTGAGAAGTGGCAGCAATGATAAAATCAGAAGGGAATTCACACAAGAACATTCCTATGACAAGGGAAAATGCTACTGGAAAGGAATGAACAAGAAAAGGGTGTGCAAGAAGCCAAGAAGTAAATAAATTAGAATCAGGAACTAAATTTTCCAGCTTTCTACAAAATGGTTGCTAGCTATTTTTGTTCCAAAGTTTTTTATATGACATGTTTTCTGTTTCTCTCCAATTAATTTTCTTTATTATAGTATGCAATACATTTTTAATGTAATTTTGATTGTTTTTAGTATCAAAGTAAAGTACTCTCTTTGGATACTTTGTGAAGTACTCTCTTCACAGGGTATCCAAAATTTTGGTATTTAGTCTGAACTACTCTGTGGGAACCCTCTAGAAACCAGAGTTTATACCTCTTCACAACATATGGCCTTACCTATCCTAGGACACAGAAAATCATCCTCTGGGTTGAAAATGAATTCTCTGTGAGCAATATTTGTTAAAGTATTTTTTTATAAATTCGTGTTGTTATCTCAACATAAATGCTAATTTAACTTTCTAAACTTGAGTGCTGCTTTGTCAGCACTTATGTATGCCAACACAGCTCATTCTGATTGCTGTTGGATGCTGATTAGTCATTTACAGCAGCCTCATGTCTCCATTCAGGCTAATGGCAAATGACTGCATTGTTTCTTGCCAGCAGCAAGATGGAGAGAAGAAAAGAGAGAGTCCTTTAGCCCATGTGATGCAGTGATTATAACATGCAGACATAAACTGCTCATTTGCAAGAAAAGTCAGAAGGCACTTCGCAAGAACTGTCTCACTAGATTTGGAAGGAACATTGTTTCTTCAGGATTGTAGAATGTAGATACATTCAGTAGTCAATGCCCTAAAATGAAAGAACAAAACACTGGAATCCAGAAAGATATTTTTATTATTTAACACTGATTATTCCTACATTTGAATCAATTCTAAACATATTCACCTTTTACGCAGTGAATTCTCATTTATCTTGCTAAGAAGTTGTAAGACCAGTGCCTATTTTCGGCAAAACAAGTACTATAACATACAGGTAATTTAAAACACGGATCTAATAAATATTTACTATTAAAGGTAAACAATCATGGGAATCCATACACTGTTTTAAAGCACAGATTTTACTGAAACTCCATTGATCTCATTGATATTTTTGAAATTTTGCAAGGATCTCCAGGGTAGGGTTTGTACTTTAGTTGAATACGTTTCAGTGTAATGAATGCTTTTGGGTGCACAAAGATGACTTGATCTGCAAAGTTTCACCTGAAAACCTTTTGTGATGAGTCAAAAGGCTAAGAAATGAAATCTGTACACTTTTACAGAAAACAAACAAACAAAAAATGTTCGGATAACATTTTGGGGGGGCTAATAAAGATACTAGAAATACTGATAGAGGATAAATAAGACAGGAACAAAAGCTGTAAAGTTAGGTTAACAAGCAGTTTTGAAATCAAGCTATGTTTCTGATGTACTATGTTGTTAAAAATATTTCTAACATTGCAACTAAAATGTTTGTTGACTTCTGAATACATAATTTACATATTTATTACCATTTCTTATCTAAGCTAATACTGGTTTTTCCTCCAAATGCTTAGAAAAATCTATTGTCTTCTGATGTCTTTTCCTTGCTTTTCAGTGCAAATGAAAATTATGATTATGTTTACTGTAAAGTTCCTGTTATGTTCTTGTAGTATTAAAAGCCCCCACACAAAACAAAATACCGTGAAACAAAACCAATCAACCAAGTAAAAGAAACCAAGCTAAACTCACAGACACTGTAGCTAAGCACCTGTCAGCATTTATAACCGCTTTGTTTGATGAAATTTGGCTTGACATTTAAATTTCTATCCCAGGGAAAGTTTGCACTTAAGTTTAAAAGCAAACCACTTTGGTTGTTTTTAAATTATGGAACTGTAGAAACGAAATTCCCAATAGATCCACCTGTTTTTTGGAAATGAAAATTAATCACAGCAGGTTGTATTTATGCCTGCTATGTGTCTTCAGTCAAATACTTTGTGCTGGTGTCATGTGAACAGTATATATGTCCTTTGTGTTTGACAACTCTGTTGGTGCCCCAGGAAAGCCAAGATCCTTGTGCCCAACCAGTCTGTCAGCATCCTGTTAAGGAGGCTCTACTGAGCTGTCTGCAGGATTGAGTGGAAATTTGACTGACTTATTAAGGGGCACACACAAACAGAAAGACCTTCTCATGCGTTTTCGCACACTTATTTGAGCATGTTCCCCTCCATCCTTCACTGCTAGCACCCTTGAAGGACTAGCGCTAACAGTTTATGGAATAACTCTATTAATAAAATTGTGACAGCTTATGGTTCAAGGACTCCTGGTGATAACATCTAACTGCAAAAACATATTCAAAATTATATACCAACAATCTCTAATCACTAGCAACTGTTAGGTCAAGATAATCTTTCACCCATGGAGTATGGTTCTTACCCAAGGGGTGACCCTATGGGAGAGAAGACAGGTTCAGCCCATCAGCTGATGCCAGAAATTGTAATGGAGTATTCCCTGACTTCCTCCCATTCTAAACTTACTTCTGTAGTATTTCTTTACTTTTAAGTGGAGGTTGAGTGACTTTGGTCATACATCTTACTCATCTAGAGGTGATTGCACCCTGGAGGCAGATAGTGTCAATATTACGTCTGAGATATCCTTGGGATGATGTGTGAACCAACACATATAGGTAACCAAGGGAAGGTGTAAAGATGGAGCTGGACTCTTCTCAGCATAAAGAAGAGGGCAACAAATCCAAATGCAGAAAATTTGATTTAAACTTCAATTTTTTTTTATTTTTTTTTTTGCTGTTAGCACTGCCAAATGCTTGAAAAGATCACATGGAGAGGTTTAGTCTCCATTCTTGAGACTCAAATCTCAAAACTGAATGGGTGCAGTCCTGAGCCACCTATTCGAGTTTTCCTCACTATTAGAAGAGGGATTAGGACTAGGCAATCTCCACAAGTCCCCCCCAGCCCCTTTCAGTCTGTCATTCCATGGATTTATGGAAATAGAATAATAATATATTGACTCCAGAATATTTTCCCAAATCCTCTTTTTTTCTGAAAGCGAACATCAAAGTACTTGGATAGAGATCAAGCAATGTAACAAACTCAATCCCTTCCTTGCAAATCAGTAAAATGTAGCATCTCAGGGAGAAGTAAAATAGTCTTCCTATCTAAAAAAAATTGAGACAAGCAAAGTACTCTGAAAATGAAAAGAAAATAATGTTATTCTAATTCAAATAAAACTAAACTACATGATCCTTCCTTCTTTAATACATGCTGCATTTTTCTAAACTGTTTTTGTGTTTTTATTCAGGATGTATTTATGCTGATACTATATTCTTTCTCAGGCAATATTTCAGAGAGGTTAGAGGTAAAGTAAGCTCCTTTGGTCCAGAAAGCTATAAAGTTTCTTCTTATTTGAATATATATATAATAATCTGAATATTGGGTTTTTTTAGACTCAGAAAATTAGTTCTGACTTGTAGCTAAATTGCTGTAGAATCACAGATATTACACTTTGGCATTTATTGCATTAATACAATCCTGTCCCTGAAACAATTTGCAATTATATCAAAATCATTTGTTAATACAGCTTATTCAGAGATTCGGCTTAAAAATCTAACATGCATATTTGAGGAAATAAGTATAGAGTAACTTGTCAGAGCAATATCAAATTTGGACATGGAATGCCTACAAATGTGATATTTCAGAGTTTGCAGAGAAAATCAGAACCTTAGTATGCTTCTCACTCTTTAAATCCCAGAAGAGATAAATATTTCTTGCTCAATTAAGGTCCCTGCCATAGCAAAAAAAGGCTTTCGTAGAATAAATTTGTTCACTTGCTGTAATAGGTGGTTGTAATAGGATGTAGCTGAGAGTCAAATGTATTGCCTAATTATGGCATGCAGATATTATTATATAGTGGTTACTATATGTTAGCTTATTTTATTTAAAAGGCAAAAGTTAGCAAGAGGAAGGACTCCTCCATTTTCCCATTTCTTCATAGTATATAAAAACATTAAGATATAATAAAGATTGAATAGTATTGTAATATTTTTTCTTCCAAAAAATTAAGCTCTTTTTATTACAAATACAACAAGAAATTATTGTTGAGTTCATTAATTGCCCTGAATATATCTCAGATAAAAGTTTGAATTGTGAGGCAGAGCTCTCCTTTTTTGCAGGTCAGAGTGTTTATTGGTACAAAATAATAAAAAATGTATATCTCAACGTGTACATTAAAGAAAGGATTTATGACTTTCTACTTTGAGCTGGGATCTATATGTCTTTTTCTCACTTTCAAAATACAATTCCATCTGTATTTTGTCCTTCTCAGAAGAATATTTAAAATTAGTATTAAAAAAAAAGTGAAGGTGTGTTCTATTAGTTTGATTAATTAATAACAAATATGTATTCTTGGAAAAATCTGTTTTTTTCTAAAATAATGAATGTGTACTGAAGGTACAGCTATCTATACCACACTAAAACTACTTTGATTTTATATGTAATTAGGAATTAGGACACATTTTGAGTTTAGCTGTGGGTCGTGTTAGAATTTGAGACATCCTCTCTATTTTCTTTTAACTTATAATAAATATAATGCAAGAAACGTAATAAAGAACAGCACTAAAAACTTGGTTTGGAAGTTCTTTACTTCCAAAGCCAGTGTCCACAAGGAGCTACTTGATTTTACCAATATATTGGTTGATATGTTTGCATGATTCAGACAGTATGTATTTTCTGATGAAGGTCCCTGTGATGCATCCCTTGCCTTAAAATATTTGTTTC
>VWZV01003839.1:73216-133255 GCA_013397155.1 Irena cyanogastra | reverse complement strand
GATGGAACTCACACCCCCGTTTCCAACCTGAGACACCTGCAAATCCAGAACCCTCAGTGCCCGGATGCTCCCAGAAACCCTAAAAGGCAGAGGTGGCTCTGGCCTACAGAGCCCTGGATGCTGTTTGGGAAGCAGGGGTTGGGAATAGCTGTGCTGGGAGAGGCTTCTTTGCTGTGGCTTTGTCTCTGGGACACGAAGGAAAAACAAACAAAAACCACACAACACAACAGCAAAAAAAAAAACCACACANCGAAAAACAACAGCAAAAAAATCCCCCAAAATCCCCCCCAAACAAACAAAACCAAACCCAAACCAAACCAAACCCCCCCAAAATCCCAAAACAAAACAAGCAAAAAAACCCCAACAAAACCAAACCCCAAAAACCCCAACAAAACCAACAAAAACCAACCAGCCGACCAAAAACAAAACAACAAAACCCAACCCAACAAAACCCACCAAAAAGGAGATTTCAGCTCCCCCACTCCCAAGGGATTTGGGTTTTTTTTTGGGACAGGCTGCTCTTGAGATGGGACATTCCAAGATGGCTTTGTCCTACAGGAGATTCCATTTTTTTTTTTTTTTTTTTTTTTTTTTGCTCCATTTGGATTTTCCGCAGGGGAGCTGCACCAATCCCAGCACCCTGGGAGGGTTTGGTTTCTCCAAGGACTTGCCCCAAGTCCTTCTCCAGCTGTCAATTTTTAATGGAGATTTTTATGGAGAATTTAATGGAGAACCCCAAATCCTCTCCTTCCAAACTTGGGTGCAGTCCCAGTTTTTCTCTCCATTAACTGGGATATAACGAGTCCGTGAGTCCCATGAGCAGGAGAGTCCCACAGCCGTCCCAGTCCAAGGATCCCTGTGCATTTTCCCAGTTCACAGCTTTTTTTTCCATGTAGGATTCCTCCTTGGCCTGTTGCAAGGACATTTTCATCCACTTTGGAGGCCAAACAAGATCCGATATGTCCATTCTTTCCTTGGGAAGTTTCAGGAATTGTCAACAAAGGATTAACACTAAAAGTGAAGGAACGCCTCGTTCTGTTGCTGCCAGATTTAATTAATTAAATCAAGCTAAATAAATTTAATTTAACTTCAATTGATTTAATTTAACTTTAATTCCCAGCTGAGAATTAAACCTGAATCTTGCAGAAGCAAAACTAGTGGGAAGATCATCCCTCCTTCCCAAACTTTGCCACCTTGATGCAAATCCCTGGATTTTTCTACCTGTTTCTTTCCTCCCAGCCCATTTTCCACATCTTGTTGCACATTTGGCTCCTCCCTTCCTTCCTTCCTTCCTTCCTTCCTTCCTTCCTTCCTTCCTTCCTTCCTTCCTTCCACCTCTGTGCCTTTGTCACCCCCTTTTGCCTGCACAGCTGCNCTCCATGGATCCCTCCATGGATCCATCCATCCATCCATCCATCCATGGATCCATCCATCCATCCATGGATCCATCCATCCATCCATCCATCCATCCTCTTGAGGAACCGGGATCTGATTCCATCCTTCCCTCCTGGGCCTGCTCCTGGTGTTTCCGTGTTTTTCCCTGGCAAAGTCCCAGTGGAAGGCTGAGCCCTGTGGCCCAGGGCAGCCTCTGACTCCTCAACAATCTCCGGGTGCTGCCAGCCTGCTCCGAGTGGGACTGGCTGCGCCCGGAATGTGCCTGGGCCTTTCCCCAGCCCCGGCTCTTGGCTGTGCTTTCGGCCCTGCCGAATCCCGCCGTATTCACGGGAAGAGCCGGAGCCATTCCCACACTCTGCATCCTCTCCTTTACTTCTCCCGTGGCCTTCTCCATGTTCTGGAATTCCTGGAAATGGGATTCTCCTGGTTTGCTTCTCCTTGGGTGTGAAATGAAGATTATTCTCTGGTTCAAATCCGTTATCCCTTCTCCCCCTCCTTCCCACCTCCTTTCCCTTTTCCTCTCATTTCCAGGCTTCTCTGCTCCTGTAATTTTCCCAAAAACTCCATGCAGCTATCCCTGCATGGCAGGGTGTTTGGGGCTCAGCTCCACAAGGAGCCTTTCAGTGGGAAGAGAAATATCCTTAGGAAATTATAAAATTTATAAAAAAATATATAAAATATTCCATGGGAAGCACCGAGGGAGAGCAGCTCCAGAGGAAGAGGCAGCAGAGCCTTTATTTGTAATTGGAATTGTTTTGCACAGACAGAATCAAACTCACCGTGCCTGGGGGAAAAAGAATTCCCAGCAAAAAGAAGAGAGCAGAAAATCCAGATTTTTTTATCTTACATTTATGATCCAGGCTGGGGAATATAAATTCCAGGTTATCCAATGAGTCTGACTGTAAAATCCTTGACTTTAAGAACCTCATTTCTCTCCCAGCAGCTGCATTTTCTAAAGAACTCAGAGGAAATGAAAAATGACACCCGAAGGCCCCATTTTTCGGGATAACCTGCCCTCTTTCCAGAGGATCATTTCCCATTGCTATGGAAAAGGTGCAGGAAGAGCTACTTGGAACATGTCTGAAATTCCTCTTCCGCTTCCACACCCGCTGGAGCCGCCTCTGGTTTTTTTCATAAATTATTTTCCTGCTGCAGATTTGTGCAAACTCCGACTTCTCCCATATCAGGGGAAGATGAGACCCCAGAGCCTCTTTTATTTCCAGCCCCGTGTGATCCCCTGAAACATTTTGCATTGTCCGTTGTCTCCCCTGCCATCATTCCACGCGGGAATTCCGGCCTTCCGTGAGGCTTTGCTCTGTTATTGGGTGTCTCTGTTTGGGTTCAAAGCCATGGAGCTGTCCCAAAATCAAGTGGGAGCTGGCAGAGGGGTATTTTGGGATCAGGCGCAGCTGTGCTTCCTTGGCTGGTGGCCAGGGCTCCGTAAATATGGAATGGGACAATGGAATCATCCCTCTTGTGTCCAGAGCTGCCCAGGAATGGAACAGGTCTAGACTTGGAGCTAAAAAATGCTGCAGCAATGATCCCAGTTGGTCTCCAGCAGTTGGGTTTGTTGAGTTTCCCTGGAATTTTGCACAATTGAGCCCTTGGCTGGTTGGTACCAAAGGGAGAAGGAAGTGGCTCCTATTCCCAGTGAGAGGGGGACATTCCTGACTCTCCATCCTCCTGCCAAAGGTCCAGCTCCTCCCAGGACCATGGAATGGTTTGGCTTGGAAGGGACCTTTAAAGGTGATTTAGATCCATGATCTGCCTGGGAAAGAGCTTAATCCTTCTCTGGACTTTAATTCCCAGATCTCTTCTGAGAGGAGGAAACCCTTCCCTTGGGCCAATGCCAGGAGTTTTCCTTTCCCTTCCCTCTCCGCACTTTGCTGTGGGGTTCTGGATGCTCCCACAACATAAACTGAAATTCCAATGGGACCAACCCGCTGTTCCTGAAGGAGAAGACACTCCTGAAACCTCCCAGAACTCCCAACTTCTGTCAAATCCTCCTGGCTCCTGGGAACTTGGAATCGTTTGGCCTGGAAGGGACCTTAAGGATCATCCAGTGCCACCCCATTCCATGGGCAGGGACACCTTCCACTGTCCCAGGCTGATCCAAGCCCTGTCCATCCTGGCCTTGGCAAATTTTTTTCAGTCTCTCACCACCCTCACAGGGAAGAATTCCTTCCCAATATCCCATCTAAACCAGTCCTGCTCATCCAGGCAATTCCCAGGCACGTTTTGGAGCTTTGTGCAGGTGAAGAACAACTTCTAGCGGGTGCTGAGCGTGTGACCACCACGCTGTGAGCATCCAAATGGATTCGTGGAATCCTGGAATCCGCTGAGCTGCAAGGGACCCGTCGGGATCACCGGCAGGGGTTCAGGATGTGTTGCTCCAGTCCGGGAGCACAACCCCCCTCAGGAGATGTGCCCAAGGGCATCCCAACCTTCTGTCCAGGCTGAGCAGAGCCAGAGCTTTGCAAACTGTGTGTGCAGCACTTCCGAGAGCTTGGAGGAAAATTCAGGGATGAGTGGGATTTGTGCTTCCCAAGGACTCGGGTTCATTCCCAGTGAATCCTGGTGATCCTTCACTCCAGCACCCTTCAATGACTTTTTTGGCTCATCGGGTGCGTCCAACAGTTCCAGAGCATCCAACAGTAGAACTGAGCCTGGAAATAATTTTCCACAGCTGTTTTCCCAGCCTCTTTCCATGGATTATCCCTCATGCCTTTATAAAGTAAATCTTCACAGCTCGTTGGTGGCCACCTGGAGGTTTACAGGGAAAAGCTTCCGGAATGGAGGGCTGGAAAAGAGATCCAAGGAATAACAGTGATTCCTCACCGAGATTCCACGTGCAGACCTGGATTTGGAGCTCATCCAGGAAAAGGGTTGTTGCGAGTGACATCATGGGATACCCTGTTAATTCTGGGATTAAGTTTGGGATCCAGCTCAGGTTTCACTTGGCAAATCCCTGGGCCAGTTTTTTTAGCCCTGGCAAGGAACATGGAGTGCCAGCAGCTCGTTCATCCCACTGTGCCTGCATCCCAGGGGACATTCCCTGGAATTCCTGGCGTTGCTGCCTCCCTCCTTACCGGCATCCCCGGAAGTTCAGAAGGTTCGTGGATGGATGTGGCACCTGGAACATGGTTTAGTGAGTTGGGAATAAAGGTTGGACTCGATGGCCTTAGAGGTCTTTTCTAACTCAGTAATTCCATGATTTATCCTAGCAGTCATAGCAGGATTATATTATCCTCTTTTTCCTTTTTCCTCTCTCCCACCTTTTATCTACCCTGCTTATCCAAGACATTCCAAAACACCCATGCATTTCTAGGGAACAATCCTCCTCCTAAGCATCCCTTTCTCGTGGTTCACCTTGGAGCAAACTACTGGAGAAATTCCCAGAGAAACTGGGATTCTTTCCCTCCCCTCTGGCTCTGGAAGGGCCCTCTCTGCTGTCAAAGACTCCTAAAAAATAATTTCATTTTACAGAGGATAATTTTCCTTCATTCTGGAATTCTGGAATTCCTCCCTGATGGATTAACTCGGGATGAGAGTGGGATTTGTATATCTGGGCTTGCTAGATCCCCTTCAAGCAATAAAAACCCTCCAAAATTTAAACCCAAAAATTTAACCCCCGAATTAAACTCTGATGGCAATTTCTGGGTTTGTGTTCAAGTGGGACCTGTTCCCGGGCAGGAAAAATGCACAAAATAAATCAGGAATGTCATTCCTGGCAGGCAGGGAAAGGTCTGACTGTGGTTCTTCAGGACTTAATTCCTGGTGCCATGGCAAGGGCTCAGTCCTGTTAGATCCCAAACCCAGGAGCTTCCATTACTTTTTTGAGATAGCCATAAAATCCCATAATTTTGTGGGAGGAGCACAGGATTAATGCCTGGTGTATCCATGATCTTCAGGATGCCTTCCAGGGGGAAATGAAGGAATTTATGAGATTAAAATTTGTCCATTAAATTAAATTATCTGAAATCTGCTTTTTCTTTTTCTTTTTCTTTTTTTTTCTTTTTCTTTTTCTTTTTCTTTTCTTTTCTTTTCTTTTCTTTTCTTTTCTTTTCTTTTCTTTTCTTTTCTTTTCTTTTCTTTTCTTTTCTTTTCTTTTCTTTTCTTTTCCTTCCTTTTCCTTTTCCTTCCTTTTCCTTTTCTTTCATGTTCTTTCTTTCTTTCTTTCTTTCTTTCTTTCTTTCTTTCTTTCTTTCTTTCTTTCTTTCTTTCCTCTTTCTCTCTTTCTCTCTTCCTCTTCTATTTTCCTTTTCCTTTTCCTACTCTCTCTGTCACTCTTTTCCTTATTTTTATATTTTTTTCTTTTTTTTTTTCTATTTTCTTCTTTATTCTTCCCTTTTTAGTCCCTCTTCTATTTTTTTCTTCAACCTCTATTCCCTGCAGAAATCCCAAACATCTCCCACAAACAACAGCGCTGGAGCCACTGACAGCCATGACCCCACATCACAAATCTGAGTTTTTACCATTCCCATAAAATTCCCTCTGCAGTCTGAGCAGGCTCATCCTCCAGCCAGCGCTGGAAGAGAGTGGCACCTCCCTATTCCAGGGATTCCTTGGCCGGGATCCTCCATGGCCCGGCACCACCAGAGGTCAGGGAGATGCTTTGGGACCATCTCCAAGGCTCTCCCCCTCCCCTGGTGTCGTACCAGGATTGTCCCTGCTTGGATCAGGTGCCAACCCCGCTGAGGGCACTCATCCCATGGGAACGCCTCTCCCCAACATGGAAGGGGCTCACATTCCTGGGATTCCCCTGAGGAGCTCCTTCTCACCCACCCACACCCTCTGTGGGCTCCTCTCTTAGACTTTAACTGTGCAAAGGGTTTTCTTTAGCCACTCACCCACAGGAGAAGTTAAACAAGTCCAGCTGGAAACCTCTAAATTCCAAAAATTCCCTTTTTTAGGTACCTGGAATTAAAAAAAAAAAAAAAAAGGGCTCAAAATCCTGTCCGATGTCCTGGCAGAAAAGCTCTGGCAGAAAATGGGATGAACCCAAAATCCAGGTGGGATCTTCCAAATGAAAGTAAGGGAAACACACACACACAAAAAAACCCCAAACCCAAGTGGAAAAGGAACCTGAAATATTCCCACTGGAGCTTTTCCAAGAGTTGCCAGCAGTGTTTGTAGCTCGGGGCTCCTTTGGCTGATTTTTCCTGCTTGGATTTGGATGAAGGCAAAGGAACAGGTGGAAAAGCAAACGGGACAAGGCTGGAAGGTCCATCCCAATCCCTCCATCCCGGGGACGTGGCTGTGGTTCCCACCCATCCCCTTCCCTCTTTTTAAGGCCCAGAATTTGGGATGGGATTGCTCCTACACCATCTGTTGGACTGACCTCGCCAGCTGCCTTTGCCAAGCACGAGGAATTGCTGGAATGGGGAAAAACACAGTTCTGGACCCTTCTGGATGCATTTGATCTTGGATCCGCTTCCATCCAAATCCTAAAATAAAGTGAGGAATTTGGATCTGCTCACAGGCCCGGGCTGCAGATTTTAATTTCTGGAGGCACATCTGGGCTAGATGTGCTGTTCCCTGATTCCAGCAGAGAAATGTGGAGGCAAGATGTGTTCCGTGCTCGGAGCTGTCCTCCCGGCAGGGATGGGGAGTGATGAGTGAGTGGGAGTGATAAGCCGGGCTGCTGACGGGTTCCTGCGTGAGATCCCGGGATGCTGGAGCGGGATTTGGGATTGCTTTCCCTGTCTCGACACCCCCTCCTGCTCCCAAATGCCAGAGGGGAGGAATGTCTACACCACAGAGCAGCCTGAGCACGGGATGGTTTTCCTGAGCCCTCCCGGCTTCTCTCTGCACTGCGGATCACGGAGAATGGGAGGATCCGTCCTTGTTAAAGCTGGATACGGACAAGATGGATGTTCTGGATGTTTCCAGCCCTCCTGGAAAGCTTTTATTGAGACTTAATCATGATGATCTCATCCAAAAGTGATAAATCCGTGATAAATTGATAAATCCAAACTGATTCCACAAATTCCTGCTTGTTTCTGTGGGAATGGTGTAATCACCATCTGACCTGGAGACATTTGGAGCTGGATCCATCCTGGGATGATCCGGATGTGCTCCAGTCCTGGGCCAGGATTTGTCCACTTCCACTGTTCCAGGGTGCTCCAAGTCCTGTCCAAGCTGGCCTTGGACACTCTCAGAGATCCAGCCACAGCTTCTCTGGGAATTCCATCCCAGTCCTCCCCCACCCTCCCAGCTTCCTGGGAGGAGGCTTCCCAATAATCCTTCCCAACATCCCATCAAGACCTCACCTCTATCCATTTAAGTGACCTTGACTGATCTGATAGTGAAGGAAACACAAAATTCACATCCCAATTGTATCTTCCCAAAATACAGTCTTATCCGAGGGGGAAGATGCTGGGAAGGCTGGAACATCATCCCTGGGCAAATTATTCCTTAGGACAGCTCCAGCGAGTCACCAAGACCTCACCTGTTCTCCCTCTCTGGATCTCCACAAATTCCGAGGAGCTCTCCCAGCTCCTCAGGGAAAGGTTTAGGGTTTAGGGTTAGGGTTAGGGTTTAGGGTTAGGGTTTAGGGTTAGGGTGTGGGTTAGGGTTAGGATTAGGGTTAGGGTTAGGTTTTAGGGTTAAGGTTAGGGTTAGGGTTTAGGGTTAGGGTTTAGGGTTAAGGTTTATGGTTAGGGTTTAGGGTTAGGGTTAGGTTTAGGGTGTGGGGCATCAGATCTTCTGCTTCCTTTCCTGTGCTCCTGGCACCGTCTCTGCTCCAGAGCTTGCACCCTTTGGAGCCAGGGAATGGCAGGAATGGTTTCGGGAAGGACGAGTCTGAGCAGGTCCTTGACGCAGATGTCGGGGGCCGAGGAGCTCTGGCGCGGCTCTAATTCCGTATGGAACACATGGAGGAGGGAGGAGCAGACCTGCCTGGAGCTCTTTCAAACCAGGATGAAACATCCCTCTCTGGAAATATGCTGGAATATTTCAGCTTGTCACTCAGTCCCTCTCTTTTTTATCTGCTTTTCCCCTGTTTTTTCTGGTTTCCAGCCGTGCCAATGAGATTTGACCCGTGACGTTTTTTGGTGAAGTGAGAGCCAATTTTGGCTGCAAAAAAAAAAGATCCCATGGTATTTTTTTATTTGATGGGCTTTTTTAGTCTTTGGATCTGTCTGGAGGTGGAAACATTGCCATTCAGGAAAGTTTACCTGATTTTTGTGTGATAAAAGAAATTATCTCACTGATTAAAACTTGCCCTGTATTTCTGGATCCTGGAAATTATTTCTGGATCACGGAATAAATTTCGAGATCATCATGGAATGACACAACCAACTAAAAACTCAACAGAAATTCGTGCCTGTTTTGAGTTAAAAATGTTGTTGGGTTTTTTTTTCATAGCAATCAGTGCTGGTGGAATTCTTCTTGGGCAAAGTCAGCCATTCCCTGGAAGGCAAAGGAATGACAATTCCTGGGCTGTGTGGGCTTTTCCCACCCCATGCCTCAGCTGAAGGCTCTCTCCCATGCTCCACACTGTCCTTTGGGCTGCTCCATGGATCCATCAGAGCCTGGAATTCCTGGCTACGCTGGATCGGTGTTGTCCAATGTGACAACCGCTCTCCCTAAAATAGATTTTTAGTTCCGTATTATTTTTACTCAACACTTCTCTGAGTCACCCGCGGTCAGGGAGTTGATTCCCTTTGTCCCCAGCTTTATCTTGGCCACAAGCTGGGTTTGCAAAGAAGGGATCAGCCAGAAGGAATTCGGGGGATGTGACGTCGTTCCTCTGCTTTCCTGCGGGGCTGGAGCATCTTGTGAGTTGGAATAACACAAATAATAACACAAATAAATTCTTCTTCCTCCTCACCTGGGTCCTCCTGGTGCTGATGCAGAGTTTGTTATGAGGGGCTGGAGCAAATGGAGCTGGGAAGGGGCTGGAGAATTCCTGAGGGGGATGGGAATGTTCAGCCTGGAGAAAAGGAGGCTCAGGGGGGACCTTGTGGCTCTGCACAGCTCCTGCCAGGAGGGGACAGCCGGGGGGGTCGGGCTTTGCTCCCAGGGAACAGGGACAGGAGGAGAGGGAACGGCCTCAGGCTGGGCCAGGGAGGGTCAGGGTGGATTTTGGGAAATGGTCCAAAGGGAACATCCAGGAGAGCTGGAGAGGGACTGGGGACAAGGCATGGAGGGACAGGACATAGGGGATGGCTCCCACTGCCAGGGGGCAGGGATGGATGGGAGATTGGGAATTGGGAATTCCTGACTGGGAGGGTGGGGAGGGGCTGGGCTGGAATTCCCAGAGCAGCTGGGGCTGCCCCTGGATCCCTGGCAGTGCCCAAGGCCAGGCTGAAGCAGCCTGGGACCGTGGGAGGTGTCCCTGCCATGGCAGGGGTGGCACTGGATGATCCTTTATATCCCTCCCAACCAAAACCATTCCATGATAAACATGGAATCCTGGAAGGGGGATGTCCAAGTGTTGCTTGGATCTCCCCTGGACTGAGCATCTAGGGAGCTTTATTCCCTGGAATGAAGCATGTTTGGCTCCAATCCAAGATAAAACCGGTGGCGGTGACATGGAATCCCCATGGATACCCGTGGGGCGCTCTCCTCAGTCAGATCCGAAGGTTTGTGTTCCACAAAAAGTGTTTTCCATGCAGTATTTCCCTCCTCTCCCCGACCAGGATTCCCAGGGCAGTGGTGGAGCCCCATCCCCGGAGGGATTTAGAAGCCGTGGGGGTCTGGCACTCGGGGACAGGATTTGGTGGTGGCCCCAGGGCTGGGGAATGGTTGGAGTCCATGATCTTGGAGGGCTTTCCCAACGCCAGCGATTCTGTAATTCCCTGATTTAGCACATCCAGAGCAGCCGGCTGCCCTCGGAACGTTCTCCTGCCCGCTGTGTGAACCCGCCGCTCTCCTGGGGCTCCCCGACCTCGCTGCGGTGGGTGTGGAACGGCTGGGATGGATCCAGAGGCGGGAGGGGTGAGGATGTCGCCGACCCCCTGCACCCTCTGCGCCTCCCTATCCGGAGCGAGCGGAATTCTCCGCAAACACCGAGGGAAAGGGAGAGCGGCCAAGGATTCCCAGCCTTTGTTCCTGCACATCCCACACCTCCAGGGACAGGACCTCCATCCTGCCCTCTGGCAAAGAGGGAGCCCAGGCTATGGAGCTTGACACGGACTTTCTCATGAGCTCATCTTTCCTCATCCTTTTCCTGAATCCAGGGTGGCTCCAGGCACTGGAATCCCAGCCCTGGGCAGGAGGGAGGCAGCTCCTGGAGTCTGCTTCATCCCGCGTCATTCCCGCTGGAATGGGGGACATCCAGGATCTCCCTGGCATGGGAACACCGGACGTGGCACCAGCTGGGTGCGCCCAAGGCGGCACTCGAGGGGTCCGAGGTGATTCCTTCCCTGCTGAGGGTCTGGAAAACGGGAATGGCACCTGGTGGAGGGATTTGACTGTGTGGGGAATGTGGGAGGAGAGCGGGGCTGGTAAACACAGCATTCCTATCCCCACCCTTCCCGGGAAAACACAAACTCAAGGATTAATGGCAAACAGACAATCCGCAGCTCTCCTGAGGTGGTTCCTGCTCCGGACAATCCACAGGAATTGTTGTCCTTAAACCTGCTAAAAACGAGGGAATCACTGTAAGGATGAGACGCCACCGTTTTCCTGGAGTTTAGGTTTGGTTTCCAAGATTCCTGGGGAAGGGAACAGTCTTGTGCAGCAGGTGGGGGACATAGAATTCCCAACGGGAGAGGCAGCAGGGACTCAGGGCCCAGGAATTAATGCAGGGATTGGGAAGACTCTGGAGCAAACGAGGCAGGAGGGACCGGGATTTATCCCATTTTATACCACACAGGGTTAACCAGAACTGGAATTCAATTGAACAGACAATAAGGGATCTCTTGAATTCCAGCAGAATCCCAGGGATCACTTCTGCTGTCCATGCAGAGATACCAGGAGTTAAAATAAAATGTCCTGAGGTTATTTAAATCTCCATATGGGCCTGGAAAATGTGGAATTTCTGTGGCCTTTTGCACCAGGGGCTGGAGGGCAGAGAAGACAAGGAAAGGAGAGGGGTGGAGGGGCTAAATTAAAGAGGGGGGATTTAATTGAGATAAGGAAGGAGGGTTTCCAATGAGGGTGGTAAAACACTGTGATAGATTTCCCAGAGGATCTGGGGTTGTTCCATCCCTGGCAGTGCCCAGGGCCAGGCTGGACGTGGCTTGGAGCAGCCTGGGACAGTGGGAGGTGTCCCTGCCATGGCAGGGGTGGCACTAGGTGGGCTTTGAGGTCTTTTCCAGCCCAAACCATCCCAGGATTCTTTTTTTGCCGCCTTCCAGGACCTGAAGGGAGCTATGAGAAAGATGGAGAGGGACTTTTTCCAAGAACCTGGAATGCCAGGAGGAGGGGGAACGGATTCAAACTGAAAAGCAGGGTTAGATGGGATTTTGGGAAGGAATTCCTGGCTGGGAGGGTGGGCAGGCCCTGCACAGGTGCCCAGAGCAGCTGTGGCTGCCCCTGGGTCCCTGGCAGTGCCCAAGGCCAGGCTGGATGGAATTCTGACCGGCCTGGGACAGTGGGAGCTGTCCCTGCCCGTGGATTTCCTGTCACTCCCAAAGCCCAGCCACACTCTTGGGATGGAAACTGTGGGAAATGTGGATTAAATTCCACTCCCACTGGGGTTCCCTGCAGAAGCTCTTCCCTGTCCCAGCTCGGGGTCTCTCTGTCCTGCCCTGACCTGGATGTGCCCCTCCAAGATTCCAGAAAAAGTCCAGGAAGGATTTTTCCAGGGCCCTTGCTATCCCAATTGGGTCTGCACCCACGCCTCCATCCCAGGCTCTTCCCACGGATGGAGAACGAACCCAGGAGTGACAAATTCCAGACTGGAGACCCTCTGGAATGGGTGGGAGCTGCTCCAGAGGCTTCGTGCAGCTTGGGTAGCAGAGCCCTGGGAATTTCCAAGGCCTTGGGATGAAGCAAAGGGACTTGAAAGGGATTGTAGGAGCTCCAGGGAATGTCCTCATGCTGCAGCTCCCAAATCTCCTTAATTGTGGTACTAATTAAGGGCTGGGTTATTAAATTATCTCTCCACTCTGGGAAGAAAACAAACAAAGGAATTCCATGGAGCCTTTAAATCTGGATTCCCGAAATGTGTGTCCCATCTGGCCGGGGCACTGGGAACAGCCCCCAGGCTGTGCTCTGTGTGAGGACGAATCCCAGGACACCTCGAGGGTATTCCCAAAGGAATCCCACAAAACCAGTGCCCTTTAGAGGCACTTTTATGGCCCTGTCATCACAAATTGGGGATCTGAGAGGCAGCTGGGTTTGGATCCATGGATGGATATTCCTGGGAAGGCTGGAGTGCCCTTACAGAATCACAGAATCACAGGATCACAGAATTCACAGAGTTCCCAGAATGACCAGGTTGGAAGAGACCTTCAAGGCCATCGAGTCCAACCCAGCCTCAACACCTCAACTAAACCCTGGCACCCAGNGGCACTGCAGGGGTCGTTGTGGCCAAAACGCAGGACCGGGCACTCGGACTTGTTAAGCTTCATTTCTGTGCAGCGTATCCCAAAAATCTCATCTGGGACCAGGGAGCATTAAAACCTGGGATAAAGGAGGGGAATCCCAGTCTGGAGCAGGGAATGATCTGGTTTCAACACTCCAACGCTTGAGAGCATTTCCAACTGGCTGCCCTCGCTCCATCCTTAAACATTTGAGGAGCCAGGCAGTGGAATTGCAGGATTTCCAAGGGCTGTGGCATGTGGAAGACAGATGAGGCACTGGGGGAGAGGAAGAAGTGCAAGGCAGGGCTTGGAAAAGGGAAAGACAAAGGAAGGAATTACTGAGGAGTCAATTATGGAAAACTGCTGAGGAAAAGGATTGGAAGGAGCAATCCCATTATTTGGGATCTCCAATCCCACAGCTATGTTGCCAGGTGAGCTGGAAAAGGGATTTATGGAACAGAAGGAGGGGTCCTGGTGGAAATGGAGGGGATTATGGATCAGTTTGGGGTTTCCCAGGAGAGGAAAACCATGGAAGCCCTGGAGGGAGCCCAGTGAAGGGGCACCAGGCTGGCTGGAGGCCGGAGCAGTGGGTGTTGGAGGGATCTGGAATTGTACTGCCTGGAGAAGATCCAGGACAGAGGTCCCCAATGTTTACCTGATGATCCAGAGGTTTCCCATTCCTGGGACACACCAGGGCTGGGATTTCTTCCGGAGGGCCCAGTGAAGGAGGCAATAACTGGATTTGGGTTTCATATTTAAAAAAATACCTAAACTGGCCAGAACAGCAGCAGAGCCAAGAAATTCTGTTCCACTTCCCATCAAATTTAGGAAGAGGGAAGAGAAAAAAACTCAGTTTCCAAAGCCCTGGCAATTCCTTCCTTTTCCACTCTTTCCTTACTTTGTGCTACTGGGAAGAGGCACGGGAAGCCTCCAGCTTTCCCGGATTCAGGATTTTTAGTTGTGTATTTGTAGGGTTTTTGGGAATTGCAGTTCTGGATTTTTAGTTGTGTGTTTGTAGGGTTTTTGGGAATTGCATTTCTGGACTTTTAGTTGTGTATTTGTAGGGTTTTTGGGAATTGCAGTTCTGGATTTTCAGTTGTGCAGTTATAGGGTTTTTGGGAACTATGGGCCTTTATGCTTTGGAATTTTGGGTCGGATATCAGGAAAGGCTCTTCCCGCAGAGGCACTGAACAGGCTCCCCAGGGAATGGCACATTCCCAAGGCGGAATTCCCAGGTTCCAGGAGGGTTTGGACAATGCTCCCAGGCACAGGGGGGATTGTTGGGGACCGGGCTGGGATGATCCTTGTGGGTCCTTCCAGCTCAGGATATTCCCTGAATTTTCTGGTCAGGTTCCAATCCTCCCTTCCCAAATCCTAGGTGAAATTCCTCCAGCTCTTCCTTGTCCATTTCCCCCAGCCAAAATGCTCCCTAAAAACTGAGCTGCTCCTTTCCCAGTCTTGATATTCTGTTCTCCCAAAAAATCCCTCAAACCCAAACTGGGAGCGGGGTCATGACCTCATTCCCTTCATTCCGGAGCTGTTTGCTCCCAAAAAACAACCCCTGTTTGTTTGTTTGTTGGAATATTTGGAGGGAATTTTCAGTCTGTTTTCTTTTCCAGAGGGGTGGGAATTCCAAAAGCCTCCACAGAGCCTCCTTTAAAACCGGCCCAGGAATTCCCTCCCACCTTTCCTCTCCCAGACGGGGCAGAAATAGGGAAATAAATAAATCCCTGGATCCAAACAAACCCCGTTGTCATTCTGGTGAAAAATCCCGGAATCTGTGAAATTCCTTGCAGGAACAGCAGCTGGCCTGAGGCTCTGACATCTCCAGGGATTTTCCCCCTGATGCACAAAAAGGGATGAAGGGAGTGGGGCTTTGTTTTCCATCCCAAATCATTCCATGAGTTTGCCTTGGCCTTTGCCCTTTCCCAGTCCTTTTACCTGGGAATGATCCAGGAGCAGATTCCAATACTGAACTATTCCATGACTTCATGGTTAAATAAATCCAGGGATAGTTTGAGACTGAGTTCCTCGGATTGCATCCCTTCGTTTCTGTTTCCAATCTCCTTTTTCATAACCAGGATCCCTTGACTCTGCCTGTGGAAAACTTCCCGTTTCCATCCTGCACCTGCTCAGCACAGGAACCAGATTCCATGAATTTGAGTTGCACCTGAAGGAAAGGTGGGAATGCAGGAGCTGAAGGGAGAGGCGGGAATGGAGCTCCTGAAGGAAAGGTGGGAATGTAGGAACTGAAGGAGAGGTGGGAATGCAGGAACTGAAGGAAAGATGGGAATGCAGGAGTTGAAGGAAAGCTGGGACTGCAGGAGCTGAAGGAAAGGTGGGAATGCAGGAGTTGAAGGAAAGGTAGGAATGGAGCTTCTGAAGGAAAGCTGGGAATGCAGGAACTGAAGGAGAGGTGGGAATGCAGGGGCTGAAGGAAAGGTGGGAATGCAGGAGCTGAAAGAAAGGTGGGAATGGAGCTCCAGAAGGAAAGGCGGGAATGCAGGGACTGAAGGAAAGCTGGGAATGCAGGGGCTGAATGAAAGGTGGGAATGCAGGAGTTGAAGGAAAGGTGGGAATGCAGGAGCTGAAGGAAAGGTGGGAATGCAGGAGATGAAGGAAAAGTTGGGAATGCTCCCTGACTCTGTGGGCTTGCCAAGGACTCTCCTTGGCGCTCCGGAGCAGCTCCCGTGTCCCACAGCTCCCGTGTCCCACAGCTCCCGTGTCCCACAGCTCTCGTGTCCCACAGCTCCGATCCGGATCGCTCCTGGCTGCTCTGAGTGCTCCCATCCCACACTGGGAATTGTACTGGGGGCCAGGAGAGCCTGTGGGATCCCTGGGGCTGGGAGAGATCTCTGGGATCAGCGAGCCCAGCACTGCCAAGGCCACCAGGGATCCATGTCCCCAGGTGCCACCTCCAGGGATTTGCGTCCCCCTGGGCTCTGGGAGCCACCAGCACGGAGCAGGACTCACGGGAGACATCCCAGCTGGAGAGCAGTGGGAATGGGAATGGCTGCCAGGCTGGACACGGAACTCCACGGGAAGAGGGAAAGAGCCCAAGGCAGGTTTGGGAGTGTTCCTGCTGGGAAACGCTCCCGGGAATGAAATGTCCCAAACTCTCTGTTACGGATACATTCTATAATATTGGCTTTTCGCAAATATTAAAATGTATTTTATACGTGTGGTGCTAAAGTGACTTTGTTGTAAAGATGTAGTTTTTATTTCTGTTGTTAATTAAGCTCAGTGAAATACTGATACAAGTATTTTCTTGTGTTAAAATGCCATGCTTGGGATTGGGATCACACCCGATGGACACAGGATGAGGACCCTGCTATTGATGTTCCAGCTGTCAGCACTCACCCTCTGAAGGCAGTGAGGAAGGGCCCAAAACTGGAGGTGAGGATAAAAAATGGACTAAAACCACAGCCACAGAGCTCTAAAAAGGTGGAGCCATGCGAAACAGTTCCTGGAACATGTAAATTAGCTTGGGGAAAGGTTTACTGCGCATAATTGTTTATGAATACGCAGCAGCCGATGTAATTGAGAGGTATTGAAGGGGTGTCCCCGAAGGTCACAGGGGACACGATAACCTGTGATAATAACCTCTGCTCCGTGGTCCTTGTCCCCTGCTGTCCTTTATCGAACTTCTGGCATTTCCACAGGAGGGTGAAGGCGTTTCTCACATCGTGGAGCGCAGCAGTGCTGGGCTGGGAGCTGGGAGCTGCCCCGAGCCACAGGAGCTCGGTGGGAGAGCCAAGAGGCTTTCCTGCTCTAATCCCTCACAGCCATCCCAGCTCCGCAGCCATTCCCGCTGGATTTGGGGACAATGCTGCTCTCAAGGAGCAGCAGGGGCAATTCCAGGATTCCGGGTTCAGCACTGACCTCCCGTCCCGTGGTTTTGTGCTCTTGTGCCTCCAAGGACACAGCTTGGACTTTTTGTCCTGTTTAGAAGAACACAGCTGGACTGAGTGTTTATTTTATTTTTATTTTTTTTCATGGAATGGTGTCAGTTTTTCCAGGGAAAAGCATGGAGTGGAGTCTCTGGAGCTGTGAGCAGGGGAGGAGCTGCTGTTCCATCCTTTCTGTGGAGAACACGGGGAAAAGGAGGCAGAGGGAACAAGGAGAGAGCCAGAGCTGCCCAGGAGGGAGGGCTGGAGTGTGCTGGGATCCAGGCTGGAAGGAGCTGGAAAGATGTTCCCTGCTTAAATTAGAGCTGAGCTTAAGTGGGCCTGGCTTTGGTGAGGGGCCCTGGAAAGGGATCTGGCAAATCCAGTCAGGCACAAAAGGGAACAAAAGGCAGGAAAGAAGACTTGTCCCACTTTCCCAGGAGTGAAGATTCCTGGGCACTGGCTGAGCTGACCCTCACAACACAAACCACGGATCCAGAGCCAGTGATCCATGGCTGGCTCCCTGAAAATGGTTGTGGGATGGAATTCCATGAATGGCAGGGCTGAGGGAGGAGCTGGGGCCCGACTGGGAGGCCCTGTTTGGATCATGGAACCATCCCAGAATGGTTTGAGGCCCTGGGCTGGAATTCCCAGAGCAGCTGTGGCTGCCCCTGAATCCCTGGAAGTGTCCAAGGCCAGGATGGACATTGGGGCTTGGAGCAGCCTGGGATGGTGGGAAGTGTCCCTGCCCATGGAATGGGATGGGCTTTGGGGTCCTTCCCAACAAAAAAATTCCAGGATTCTCTGATTCCCACCCAGGATTACTCTCTGGAGAGGTTTTACAGCCATGTCCCAAGATCTCTTCACCTGAATGTGTTATTTCAGCATTCCATGGGAACTGGATTCCCCAGGGATGATCAGTCCAGAGGGGACTGAAAGGAGAGGAATTATTCTCCCGGGATTAGCAACACCCTGCTTCCCACACGGAAACCATCAGTCCAGAGGGATGCTTAGGGCATCATCCAAGGAGAGCAAATTCACCCGTGAGGGTGAGATTTGCAAAGGAAAAAAAAAAACGGAAAACGGAGGGAGGTGACGACTCTGGAGGTGAAATTCCAAATGGACCCTCACAATTCCCTCTGCTCTGTGCCCTTTCCCCCTGTCCTGGGTGGCCTTTGAGCTGCAGGTTGGACATTTGGGATCTGCAGGAAGAAGTGGCAGAGATTTTCCTGGGTGTGGCTTCTTTTCCAAAGCCCACATGGAGAGGGAGCGAAGATCCACAAGAAGGCCCCAGATCCGCTCTCCTCGTTCTTCCAGGGAAGAGAATTCCCAGCCCGGGGCATGGTTTTGTCGCTGTAATTGCTCGGTGAGTGCATTAGAGCCCTGCTCTTCCCTGGGAGTCCTTCCCTTTTGTCTGGATGCTGTTTTTCCCTGGGGAGGGAGGATCCGGAGCTGGCTGCTGGTCTTGCATCCCGGAATTCCCGCTGGGCGCTGCGTGCCGGGGCTGGAACAAATGTTTTTGGGAAGCGCCGCTGCTTTTCCAGCCTCTGGCAGCGTCTCCGGAGGGAACTGTCAGGAAAGCAGCACAGCAAGAGCTGAAGGGGGTTAAACTTGAGTTCAGGCCAAGGGCTGAGTCTAGTTAATCTCCTGATTAAATCAGGGAACGTGCTTGGGGGGGCTTCATGGAATTTGTCACCGTGGAAGGGGCCAGGGAAAGCCAAATTTAGGAGGAGTGGAAATTCATGGATTTGCAGAGCCAGGAGTTGTTGGAGTAAAGGCTCATCAGCGGGAAAGCTGGTGGTTATTAATGATCCCATTCCTAATTAAAATCCTTAGACTGTCGCTGGTGCTGCAGGAGCTCAGCATTCCTGGGAAAAGGAGTGTCTTCATTCCCTGATTTCACAGCTCGTGGGGAGAACATGGAGCATCCCGACCCTGCCTGGAGCCTCAGGACAGGAAAAAAAAAGGACAATTATTGCACTTTTAATAAAAGTGCAATAAATTAATAAAATAACTGTTAAAATAAATTAATAAAATAACCTAATAAATTAATAAAATAACCTTTTCCTGCTGGGAAGAACAGACTGCAGGAAACAGACGGGCTGAGGCAGAAGGGCTGTCCTGGAGCTGGGATATCAATCCAGGGATGTTGGAACCCTGGCTGCTGGGAATTCCAGACTTTCTGTGCTGCCAGTGATATCAATCCATGGATATCAATCCTGGGATGTCAACCCGGGATATCAACCCAGGAATGTCAATCCTGGGATGTCAATCCATGGATATCAACCCAGGGATGTCAATCCTGGGCTATCAACCCAGGGATATCAACCCAGGGATGTCAATTCAGGAACATCAATCCATGGATATCAATGCGGGGATATCAACCCAGGGATGTCAACCCGGGATATCAATACTGTGATATCAATCCTGGGGTATCAATCCATAGATAACAATTCAGGGACATTAATCCATGGATATCAATCCTGGGATGTCAACCCGGGATATCAACCCAGGAATGTCAATCCTGGGATGTCAATCCATGGATATCAACCCAGGGATGTCAATCCAGGGATATCAATCCTGGGATATCAGNCAGGGATGTCAACCCGGGATATCAATACTGTGATATCAATCCTGGGGTATCAATCCATAGATAACAATTCAGGGACATTAATCCATGGATATCAATCCTGGGATATCAACCCAGGGATACCAATCCATGGATATCAATCCTGGGATATCAATCCAGGGATATCAACCAAGGGATACCAATCCATTGATATCAATCCTGGGATATCAACCCAGGATATTGATCCATGGATATCAATTCAGGGACATAAATCCATGGATATCAATCCATGGATATCAGTCCAGGGATATCAGTCCATGGATATGGATATGGATATGCCACACTCCGAGAGAGGATGGAGAGGGATGGAGATCCCAGATTTACCTGGGACCCTCTGGCTCTCAGGAGGGCAGAACTTCTCCTTCTTGGATCTGTCTGAAGGGAAAATTCCAGCCCAGGATGGATCCCAGGATTCATCCCGGTGGGATATAGACCACCTTGGAGAAACAGCCCCTTTTCCTTTGCTTCCCCATGAAGGAATCATGTCAGGCGAGGTGAAGGCAGGGACGCGTCCCCGGGACCTCTCCTCCCGCAGAGCGATGAAAAATTCAGGAGCTCCAGACAAAGGAAAGGGAATCTCTTCACATCCCCACTCCCTGGCTTCCCTTGGAATATCATCCCCAGAGCTCAGCAGGGTTTGCTTAATGATACACGCAAATTACCATTAATTGGCTTTTAATTGGCTCGGAATATTTTTCTTTTTTATTTTCTGACAGCTCCCCAGCTGCCCCGAATCCTGGAATTCCTTCTCTTTTTTTCTGGCTGGGATGTATTTTAGAATGGAAAGGAATTAGAATTTTCCCTCTTGTGGGAAAAATCAGGGTGTTATTCCTGGCTGGGAGCAGCTGGGATGTCCATGAGCTTCCTGCAGGGGTGCTGAACCTGCTCTGCTCCTCCAGAGCTTTTCCATGGGCTGCCTGCGGAGAGTTTGGCCGTGAAAATCAGAAATTTTGGATTGAAAGTGTGGTCACACTCTGAATATCACAACATCCCAGAATATGAAGGGAATATCACAACATCCCAGAAAAATTTGGGTTGAAAGGGTTCGTAAGGGTCATTCCACGGGCAGGGACACCTTCCACTGTCCCAGGCTGCTCCAGCCTGGCCTTGGGCACTGCCAGGGATCCAGGGGCAGCCACAGCAGCTCTGGGAATTCCAGCCCAGCCAGGAATTCCCAATTCCCAATCTCCCATCCATCCCTGCCCTCTGGCAGTGGGAGCCATTCCCTGTGTCCTGTCCCTCTGTCCCTTGTCCCCAGTCCCTCTCCAGCTCTCCTGGAGCCCCTTCAGGCCCTACAAGGGCTCTGAGCTCTCCCTGGAGCCTTCTCCTCTCCAGGGGAACATTCCCAGCTCTCTCAGCCTGGCTCCAGAGCAGTTCCCACCCTCAGAGCAGCTCGGGGGCCTCCTCTGGGTCTCTCCAGCAGCTCCATGTTTTTCCCATTCTGGAGATGTGCTGATTCCCACCCTTCTGCTGTGGCCAGGCTGGCTCCTGGTCTCTCAGCTAAGGTTCTTCCCTTAGTGGTGGCACCAGGAATCTCCCAGGTTTTCAGGGAACAAAGGATCTTTGACCTCTGCCTCTATGAGGGAATTTTCCAGGTTCAATTCCTGCCTGGGAAGAGAGAACCAAATAAACATGGATTGGGTTTAATCCACCTGCTGCAGGTGTCCAGGTGGGAATAGGAGCAGTTGGTGCTGCCATAAATATCTTGGGAAGTTGCTGTGATGAGGAGAAAGGGAATTTGGAAAATTCCATCAGTGACGTTTCCCAGGGAAAATTCAGGAGCGCAAAGCAACAATTTCTATAGGATTTTATATGGATTTTATATGGATTTTATATGGATTTTATATGGATTTTATATGGATTTTATATGGATTTTATATGGATTTTATATGGATTTTATATGGATTTTATATGGATTTTATATGGATTTTATATGGATTTTATATGGATTTTATATGGATTTTATATGGATTTTATATGGATTTTATATGGATTTTATATGGATTTTATATGGATTTTATATGGATTTTATATGGATTTTATATGGATTTTATATGGATTTTATATGGATTTTATATGGATTTTATATGGATTTTATATGGATTTTATATGGATTTTATATGGATTTTATATGGATTTTATATGGATTTTATATGGATTTTATATGGATTTTATATGGATTTTATATGGATTTTATATGGATTTTATATGGATTTTATATGGATTTTATATGGATTTTATATGGATTTTATATGGATTTTATATGGATTTTATATGGATTTTATATGGATTTTATATGGATTTTATATGGATTTTATATGGATTTTATATGGATTTTATATGGATTTTATATGGATTTTATATGGATTTTATATGGATTTTATATGGATTTTATATGGATTTTATATGGATTTTATATGGATTTTATCGATTTTATGTGGATTTAGGCCTTTAATGTCTTCCCGGTTCTTGGAAATCTCCCCTGTGGATTGGGCTGGATATAAACATGGCAAGGACAGGGAAAAGCACGAAGGGAAATGTTTGGAGCCAGCTGGGATTTTTGGGTGTCCAAAGACCTGGGAAGGAGGACAAAACCTCCTCACCTGGCTCCAGAAAGAGATTTCATGGAATCTCCTGAAATCTGGGGGATGGAAAAGCTTCTTCTATCCCATACAGGGCCAGTGAAGCTGGAGATGTGTTAAATATACGGAATTCACCAGGGAAAAGGATTTTATTGAGCAAATGAATAATTTCAGACAGCATAAACTAATCAGAGATGTTTGGAGATGGGAGCTGCCCATGGAATTGGATTTGATCCAGAGGATAATCCAATCAAAGGATAAAAATAAGGTTGTTTATTACCTGTCGTAAAAGAGTTGTCTGGGCAGAGAATAAAACCCAGTTTTGTCTCCATAATAAAATTCTCCAAATATCCTCATGTGGATTTGTGGGATTTGAAAGAAGTGGGATAATGAAATCCCCAAATTTAACTGCAGTGATGTCACTGTCCCTCAGTGTCCCCCCATGTCTCCATCATGTCGGGTTTGGGGACAATAAAATAATCCAGTCTGATTGAAATCTGGGAGTCAATTCCAGAGCTGACATTCCCAGAACTTCAGTGATTTAGAGGCACGGAGAGCTTGACATCAAAGTTTAAGGAATAATAATAATAATAATAATAATAATAATAATAATAATAATATTTTGATTTTTGTGGCGCTTCATGAAATTATTGGAAACAAACTTTTATTGGGAATCACCCTGGATTTTCAGCACGTTCCAGTTTTGAACGGAAAAATCCCAAGTCCTTTTTTCTGAACAAATCCTTTTTCGCGATTTCCCCACCTCGTAAAACCCCCTCGTGTTTCGGGATCCTTCCCAGGATTCCCATTTCTCAAGAACATGGATGCACACGGAGATTTATGGAAGTGCCTTTACCCCAATCCTGGATCAGGGAAGGACAGAGCCAAATCCAAGAGAAGACAAAACCTCCAAACATTGCTGGGATTAACAGTGGGACTGGGGGAAAAGAGGGATTTTCAGCATTCCCTTGGCAGCATTCCAGCTGTTAAACGTTGGATTTTTTTGCCTGAAACTCAAGGCTCCGTTGCCCACATCCCTCAGCTGTTTTTGTCAAGGAAAATTATTCAGAATGCACCAAAGTTGTTTTTCCTTCGGATCTGCCCTGCCGGCCGATAGGAGCTGACAAAGGGAATGTGCACAATAACAAACAACAGGAATTGTTTTGGACCGGACGGATCCCTCGGGATTGGTCTCGTGTCTCCTTTCCCTTTGGCTTTTCCTTGCCAAACGCTCCCTCAAATAACCCTCGCTGCCCTTCAGGCCTTGCTGCTTCCTCTGAATTTGCTGCGGCTTTTCCAAGAGAATTTTGGGAAATTCAGGATTCTGCTTCTGGAGTCCTGTGGTTGTTCCCAAGGAGGGCAGATTTCCTTCAAAATCCAAATGAAATTTCCACTCCTCAAGGGGCAGCTGCAGCTTCTCTGGGAACCTGTGCCAGGGCCTCTCCCCCTGCCCAGGGAAGGATTTCTTCCCAAGATCCCATCTAAAGCTATTCCCTTTCAGTTTGGAGCCATTCCCCGTGTCCTGTCCCTCCATCCCTTGGGAATTGTCTCTCTCCATCTTTCTGCAGCTCCTTCAGGTCCTGGAAGCCCACACTGAGCTCACCCCAAAGCTTCTCCTCTCCAGCTGAACATTCCCAGCTCTGCCAGCCCTTCCTCACAGGAAAGGTTCTCCATCCCTCCCATATCCTCCCCAAACTCATGGGAACTGCATCCACTGGGAAGGAGCAGCCCTTCAAAAGAGTTTCAGGTCAAACAGAGCCCTTCAAAATCAGAATTCTGGGTTCATCCTGGTGATTTCACTGCTTTGCCACCTCCCAAACAGGATCAAATACATCCAGGGAATACTGCACGAGCTGTTTGGAGGCTGGAACTCCGGGATAGACTCCAGATGAACTCGTACAATGGCCTGGTTGGCTCCCACCCTGCTGCATCCACAGCCTCAATTTACCCCTGGCTGAGGCCCCTTATCCCTCCCACACGAACCAGCTTGGAGCGAGCTCTGTGATCCACCTGCTGCTCCAGGGAAATCCTTCCCCATCCCAGCAGAATTCCTGCAGAAAGTCTGCACGGTGCCGCATATGGGATCCAGCTGTTTGTCAGCACTTTGGCACTGCTCGGCCCTTCCCTTCTCCAGGGGCTGCTCATTCCAAACAGACGTCGTTTGGATTCGATCTCCTTTTCTTGCTCCAAGTTTGGCTGCTTGGATGTTCCCTCTTTTCCAGGGGCTGCCTGGATGTTCCCTCTTTTCCAGGAGCAGATGAAGGCACTTCAGCAGAGCTGATAGTACTTGTTAATCCTTGCGGTGTTCCCTGGAGCCAAGAGAGATGGAAAATGTTTTCCAAAGGTTTTGATCTTTGAGAGAGAACTGCAGAGGTTTGGAGCTGCTGAAAATCCGAAACCCCAGTTTCAAACTGAAATCCCTGTTTCTCAGGCGGAAAATTATCCATGGTTTATGTCCAACCTGGCCTTGGACACTTCCTGGGATCCAGGAGCAGCCACAGCTTATCTGGGAATTCCATCCCAGCCCCTCCCAACCTTCATCTCAGAATTATCTTCCTTTTATCCAGCCTGAATCTTCCCTTATTTAGCTTAAAACCCTTCTCCCAGTCCTGGCCATCATGGATCACAGAGGGATCACTCCAGACCCACTTCCATGAACCAACCCTGGGGAAAACAATTGCTTGGATGACTCAGTTCAGTAAATCTGAGCCTTCTCTTCAGCTCACGCTAAGACTGAGCCTTTCCCACGTTGTTATCTTGAGTTTCCATAGATAAAAGGCTGCACAGCATCTCCCTGAGCGTGGCCCTAAATCCCAGCTGGAGAATGCAGGAGAAATTGAGGAATAAACAGGAAACAGTGGGAAAAGATGAACGGGCCACGTGTCCCTTTTGTCCCCCCACAGCACGGAGCCCTCCGCTTTGAAGGAAGCTCCCGGATCCCCTCTGGGACTGGTGGCACCTCCTGGATCCCCTGGAGCTCTGCCCCGCACGGGGAAGAGGCTGGAATGGGGCACAAGCAGAGGCTGCTCCCCCTGTAAATGTGAAATACAATCCCAGGGGAACTGGGGGAGTCCTTCATGGAATGTCATTCCCACTTTTTGCTTTGGCTGCCCAGTACCATCAAAGCCTCCTGGAATTCATTCCCCCTGCAGCCCTTCCCTTCTGGTTTTGTCATCCCAAAACAAAACGGCTCCAGGATCCACAACTTCATAGGGCCCAGTTTAGTGGTGAATTTTATTTCAGTGAGGCCGGGGCCCTTCTGTCTCCAGGTTGGACACCCTGGGACAGTGGGAGGTGTCCCTGTCCGTGGCAGGGGTGGCACTGGATCATCCCTTCCAACCCAAACTGTTCTGGGATTCTCTGACTGAAGGAGCTAAACCAGGCATAAGGATAAGGATATCAGCAGTGGAATTACATCTCCAGAACTCCTGGAAGCTCGGATGGGAGCTGACCAGGGCTGTTCCCAGGGCTCCTGAAAATCACAAGCCCAAGGAGGTTTTGAAGCCACCCAGTGTGAGATTTTCCTCAAGGATTTCCAGAGAAACTCGCTCCCATCTTTTTGTACCCTCCATGAACTGGAGGATCCCATTGATCTTTCCTCATGAACCCAGAGGAATAATTAACCCCCATCCATCTGAGAGTTCCCGACAGGAATTTTAAGGTTCTGAGTCCCAAGAGCCAGGAAAAGACACGGGAGGAAGATTCCATGAGAATCAATAAAGGTTTCTTTTTTATTGGAATTCCCTTTTACATACACCTGTGGTTTGCCTTTTCCCGCTCGTTACTTTGGTCCATGCAGAAAGCAGAAGTGGAGGAATGTAAACCAAATTCCTGCCTGGAGACACACACACACGCCAATGCCCCTGCAATCACACCTTTATCCTGGAATTTTTTGGGGTTTGTCCCTCTTCTGGAGGGGAACAAGGTCTTGGAGCCCACTTCAGTGTTGCAGAGGGACAAACACCTCCTGCTCCTCTCCCTCCTGCTCCCAGTGGAAAAAGGAGCTGATATCCTGGAAAAACCCCGTTTCCCAAAGCCCAGACCCCGTGATTTGTGGTGCCCGGCAGGGCTGGCTCACCCTGAAGCTGCTGAGATGAAGCAAAGGGGTTTAGCAGCAGGTTTGTCTCCCCATGGATCCCGATGGGAAGAGCTCTGCAAAGAATTTGGAATGCGGGATGGGTTCGGTGCTCGGCTCTGCCTGTCCTTCCTCTTCTCCCACCACCACCACTCCCATCCCACCAGCTCCACCTCCTCCAACCTGGCCTTCCAAAGGTCCCACCTTCAACAACAAACGGCTTCTTGTCCAAGGCCACGTGGGACAAGGCTTGGAGAACCTGGGACAATTCCATGGAACTGGAATTTGGGTGGGTTTTAAGCTCCTGTCCAACCTAAACCCTGCCAGGGTTCTCTGGTTCCTCCTTTCCTGCAGCTCTCAAGGATTAAGGATTCGTTTAGATAGAGAATGAGGTAAAAGACTGGCCTGGCAAGAAGAGCTCAGCTCTATATTTAGGCTGGCTCACGTCTCATAAAGCTCTGCTTTAAACTGATGCTGCTTCTCATGGTTTTGTCTCCTCTTCAGGCACCTGAGCCTGCCTGCTTGGGCCACCCTTCAATTGAGCTGGGCTTAAGCTGCCTTTCCAGTGGATTTTGTATCCCTATTTCAGAGGATGCAACCCTGGGCATTTGGGAAACCAGGCACACGCTGATCCCTCCATCCCAAACATTTTAATTCCAGGGATTTCCAGCCAAGTGTCTCCCACATCCTAATTCTCCACATGGGGAAGCTGATACCGAGAGAAAATGAAGAATTTTAGGAGAGGAAGCTGCCCCTCAGACCTTCTCCTACCTCTGGATGTCAGGGATCTAAAAGATAAAGACACTGAAATCCCAGTGCCAATGAAGGTTTTGGGAACAGGGAATTTATTTGAATCATTCCCCTTTTCCTCTTCAGAATTTATGGGTGAAACCCACTCCATGGAAATCCACAGACACCTCGGTGTTGATTTTCCTGGGATCAGGATTTCATCCCAAATTGTGCCAGCACCTCTGGTTTTGCACACCCCATCATTAGCCCAGAATCATTAACCCTCAGTCTGAGGAAATTAATAATTAAATTCCATTGAATTCCTTAGTTACTGTGCCAGGAAAACCATTGCTCCAGTCAAAGGGAGAAGTTACTCTGTGGGACCCAGGAGAAATGGGTCGGAATTCTGTGTTCTCAAGCTGGGTTTGTTCTAATTTACCTCTTTTTCCAGTGAAATAAAAGAAGGAAAAGTGGCAGTGAGGATGGAAAGGAAGAGGAAGTTGTACTCACTTTGTCACACCCCACCTTTCCCCTTTTGCTCCCTTCATATTCCTCCAATTAGGAGAAATTCTAATTAGGCACTGTTTTACCCCTCTCAGATCTATCTGCATGGAAAGAAGTCAGATTTACTGGAATTACTCCTGATAAACTGGGTGAGTTTTCCAGAACTTTTCCATTCATTCCTGGCCCCTGCCAATCCTGGATTTCCAGCCCTGGAAATGCCTCTCTGGGGGCAGATTTTGGGACGTGCCAGGGGTGCACAGGCAGCTCAAGGGATGAGTGCTCCCAAAGGAGAACTGTCAGAGAACCAGGGAATTGCTGGGATTGGAAAAGCCCCATTGGATCATGGACTCCAAGCAGAGTCACCGACCCACAGCTGGGGCAGGAACCACAGGAGCAGAAGAGAAGGTGGAGCTCAAATTAAAGGAGAATATTTAACGTTGGATCAGCTCTAATCCCAAACCCCTGGGCATGCTGGAAAGATTCCTGGGAACTCTGGAACACTGAGATCCTTGAGGAAAATGGGAGTTCACCTGGAGGGTGAAATGCTGGGCTGGAAACCCTTCCCTGCTCCCTGGGAAAGATTTCAGAGGAACCTGAGTTAATGTTTCTTTTAATGCTCCCCCGGGATTGTCTTTCCTTCATTTGACTCCCAAATCCTGGCAAAATGTTGATATTATTGGGGAATTTGTGTGCTCTGGGGCTACTGGAAACCTGGAAAACAGTGGGAAAGGAAAGGAAAGGAAAGGAAAGGAAAGGAAAGGAAAGGAAAGGAAAGGAAAGGAAAGGAAAGGAAAGGAAAGGAAAGGAAAGGAAAGGAAAGGAAAGGAAAGATGAGATTATTTTATGTCCAGCTGATCATTGGGTGTCCTTGGATTTAATCCCAACACCGAGCCTGGTCTGTAACTCTCAGCAGAGCATTTCTGGAGCTGCAGTTGGAAGCTGGGTTTGGAATCCATTCTGCAAGCTGGACATGAGTCCTGAGCTGTGCTCTAGCTCCAGAGCTGCTTTGCCTTTTCTCTGCTCTGAGTTACCCCAATTCCCTTCGGCCGAGCAGCTCCTGCCTCATGCCAAGGAACATCAAATCCACATTGGAGCTGCTTCCAGCTGTCCTGCCCTGCAGCCCAGCTCAGAACATCTCTGCCCACTCACTGGAGAGGTTTCATTCAGCACAGAGAATTTGGAGAAGCCAGAATTCCAGACACTGTCCAGAGCCCAGCAGAGTGCTCAGCAGGACCCCAGAAAATAAACAAAAATAGCTTAAGATTTCTATTTTATTGTTTGAAATCCTCCTGGTGCGGAGCACAAACACAATGAGTGTTTTCTCTGCTCTCTGTGCCCCTTTCCCATAAATCCACCAAGATTTAGGATTATTTGGGAGTCATCTCCCACCTCGGGATACCTGAATTCTGCCCCAGGTGTGATGAGTACAATGAGACCTGGGTGATCCAAGGAAATCACATTCCTGTCCCAAAACTCTGGATTGGTTTGGGAACTTCCTGCTGAGATTGGCTTTGAACCATAAACCCTTTCCTCCAGCCAAATTTGCACCCAGTTAAAAGGGGAAATTAAATTGTGAATTAAATTATTTAAATAAATTTTCGGGGTTGTTTTGGAGGGACAGTTTGGAAAAAAGAATTGAAGTGTGGGAAAAGACTCCCAGAAGAAAATCCCGGCTCCAAACCGTCCCAGACCTCCTACAGAGCAAAGAGCAGCCAGTGAGGATTCCTGTCAGCACCGAGGGGAGGAAAACCAGGATCAGGAGATTTATCAAGGGCTGTTAATTGCCTTGACAGCAAATTAGTTTGGAGCTAATCACTAAATGAAACACATCAAAAGATTTGTGTCTCAGCAAAGTTTGTTTGATGTCTCTGAGCTTTAAATGGCCAAGGAGGACCTGGAAACACCAAAGAGGACCTGGAAACATCAAGGAGGACATGGGACCACCAAGAAGGACCTGGGACCACCAAGAAGGACCTGGAAACATCAAGGAGGACGTGGAAACATCAAAGAGGATGTGGAAACACTGAGGAGGACCTGGAAACACCAAGGAGGACCTGGAATCACCAATGAGGACTTGGAAACACCGAGGAGGACATGAAAACACTAAGGAGGACCTGGAATCACCAAGGAAGACACGGAAACATCAAGGAGGATCTGGAAACATCAAGGAGGACGTGGAAACATCAAGGAGGACATGTGAGAAAAAGAGCCCAACCTATAAATGAGGTTTCTTAACTTTTTGGAACATGAGAATTTTTGGCCACAGAGTTTGTCAAGACAACCGAGAGGAATAAAAACTTTGGAGATTTTCCCTCTCTGTGGATTTTCATGGTTTAAAAAGTGGAAAATTCTTCCCAGCGCTGTGGATGTTCCCTGACCTCCAGCTGATTGCCCATAAACAGATAAACAAAGCCAATCCCTGGCTGAAAAATTTGATTTTGGGAGATCTTCGTGAACTCTTTTGGCTCCAGAACAAGACAAGGAGCAGAGTTGAGGAATGATGAGGGGTAGGACAAGACATGATCTCATCTGAACCCAGACCAAGGAGAATGGCAGAAAAACAATTGTCTGCCCTTATCCAGGAGAAGCAGGAATGGCAAAACGGCTGCCAAAAGTCATCCCAAAGTAATAAAAGGAGGATTAAACAGCTGAGAAATCCCAGAAAGAGTGGGATCATGGAGCAAGGAATCATGAGGAGAATCTGCTGCTGTGGATGGGAGTAGAGGAAGAACAACAGAGGAACATGCCAGGGGTGAGATTCCCTGCCTGAGCCCAACATGTGGCTCTGGAGAAGAGGATGATGATCCAGAAGATTCCAGGGAAATTCCATGTGAGCCAGTCAGCCGGGATACTGCAATGCACAGCTTGGCTTGGGGAAGCGAGAGGCTCCATGGAACTGCTGCCAGATGTTTTCTAGGATGAGGGGAAAGCGGGCACAGATCTGACACAAAGGAGGAGGGAAAAACCAGGAAAAAACAGGGAACAGCTCTTTTGGTCTTTGCCTCCTCCTTTAAGTGAACTTGGGAAAGTTTCTTCCCCTGGTTTTCCAGGTTGGACAGGGCTTGAGGCAACCTGGGATAGTGGGAGGTGTCCCTGCCCATGGAATGGGATGGGATTCAAGGTCCTTTCCAACCCAGCTCATTCTGGGATGATTCCATGACAACAATTCCATGACTACGATCCCATGACAATGATTCCATGACAATGATTCCATGATAACAATTCCGTGAGGATTCCATGACAACCATCCCATGACAATGATTCCATGACAACGATCCCATGACAACGATTCCATGACAACCATTCCATGACAATGATTCCATGACAACCATTCCATGACAACCATTCCATGACGACCATTCCATGCTGTTTGCTGCACCCCAGCTCTGATCCGCTCTCTCCCTCCACGATCCCACGTGGGATCTGAACTGGGATGAGCACAAGCCCTGCCACTCCTGCAGGATCTGTGGAGGGCAGTGGGTGAATCCTGAACAAATGAATCCTCTCCTCCAAGGTTTCTGTCTCCTGTGGCTTCTGGGGCTGTGCTTCCACGGGAAAATCCCGCAGGGGAGGAGCCGTCATCCCAGGGGGGCTCAGAGCTTGGGAAATGTCCTCAGTTCCTGGTGGTGGAGGAAGGGAAGAGGAGCCTGCTCTGGATCCAAAGGCTCTGGCTAAGCTCCAACGAGATCATTCCATTTGTCCTTCCAGGGCAAATCCCACCCTGAAACTGGGGCTTCTCCTCTCTTTCCAGACATCCCAGCTCTGATTCCTCCTCACTCAAATCCAGGAGGGGTGACCCTGGATCTCCAGATAATCCTGATCCATACACTCGATCAAGAGCTTGGGATCAGCCCAGGAACGATGGGAACACTCTGTGACAAACAGATCCTGCTGGGCCTGGATCCCTCAGCAGTTTTCCCTCTGCTTTGGTGTCAGCATTATCCCAATTTTTTTGTGGATGTTGCTCATGCACAGAAACGTCCAGGAAAGAAAAATCTATTTACGATTTGCAATTCAAAGGACTTAAAAAATTTCTTCCCCCTGCACAACCCTGTAAATTTATCTACATTTAACAACAAGTTTGATTTATTTTAATCCTAAAGAATCCAGTGTTGAATTCATTTTACTCAGAGCTGCATTTTAGGAGAGGGGTTATGTTTGTTTATAAATAAATTTATGGCTTTTGCTGATTCCTTGAATTTCTGAGGGATTGTCAAATGTTCTCAATCTTGAGTAATAAACACGAGCAAAGGGTGAGTCACTGATTGGGGTTTTTTGGTATTTTTGCTTTGTTCCAGCAGTGAAATGATAACTTAGAAATATCTTTGAGCCAGAAAATCAGGAGGGGTAGAAGAAGAGAACAGGAAAATGGATTAATTTTTGAGAAGTTGATATTTTGATAACTCTTATTTGGTGGGAAATGGTTATGATGAGGTTTGACTTCTTTTGATGAGGCGAAACAAGAAAAGAACATCACAAATAAACATTGGCTGTCAAGGATTTCTGTTCAGGACAAGAGGGAACGGCCTCAGGCTGGGCCAGGGCAGGCTCAGGTTGGACACCAGGAGGAATTTCCCCATGGAAAGGGTGGGCAGGCCTTGGCAGGAGCTGCCCAGGGAGGTTTGGAGTGCCCATCCCTGGAGGTGCCCAAGGAATTCCTGGATGTGGCACTCAGAGCTCTGATGGGGATTGGGCACAGCTCAGACTTGATGACCTCGGAGGGCTTTTCCAGCCTCAGGGATTCTGGGATTCTGTGATCTGCAGTAGATGGGGAGGAGCTCCAGCTCCTGTCAGAACCTCACAGCCACCACATCCCCACCAGGTCTGAATCCAAACCTCGGACATGTCAGAGGGAGGAGATTTTCCCTGGATTCCATGGGGCTTTGGTCAGGCCCTAATCCGAGAGGTTGAAAAGGTGTGGGACACAAAGCCAGGATCCCAGCTGCTCTTCCTGACTTCCTTCAGACTCTGGGGAAATCAATCCCTAATTAGCCCTCAGAAGAGCAGCTGGTGGAGTCTTTCTCCTCATCAGGGTTTAGATTAATTATCCAGAGAAACTGTGGATACTCCATTCCTGGATGTGTCCAAGGCCAGGTCGGAAAGGGTTGGGAGCAGCCTGGGACAGGTGGGAGGTGTCCTTGCCCATGGCAGGGGTGGAACGAGGTGCCCTTTTAGGTCCCTTCCAACCCAAACCTTTCCAGAATTCCACAACCCTGTGGAACCGGACATGCAGAGGGCAGAGTGAGGAACAATTCTGAGTTTTAAGAAAGGACTGAAACCACCTTCCAGGAGCACCCACAACAAGGAAGGGCTGATTATCCCCCTGGGAGTTGATTTTAGCCACGAACCTCCCTTTGGGACGTGTAAATTCCGTGCCCTTGGTGGTTCCCTCTCCACCTCCCCCTCTGGAAGAGCAGGAACGCCGCACATTCCGATAACCACATCCAACCCTGAAATTGTGCCGGTTTCTGCCTTGCTCCCAGGACTCAGGGAAAGGACAGGACAATCCCTGCCTCTCTCCGTCCATGAGCTGCTGACCCTCCCCACCCCGGAGGAGCATTTTGCCAAGGAGCGAGAATTCCCAAGGGAAGAAGAACATGGGACTGCTCGTACCCAACACGACCGACGGATGGCGGGGCCTTTCCCAACGCTGTGTGTGTCACCAGGCAGATCCACAGGCAGAGAACAAACCAAACCCAAGCCACTGCCCCCAGGGTGGCTTGTCCCCTCCCAGGACGATGGCACTGCACCCTCCCTGCACGCCTCTTGCTTTCCCGGGGGACGCTCCCGTCCTCCTCGGCCGCCCGCGCTCTCCAAGGGATCCAAGGACCACCAAGGCTTTGCGGCCCTCCCTGGCGAGCTCCCAGGATCTCCGGTGTCCAGCAGGTCTAGAGAGCTCCGTTATCACCAGGAAAACGTGGATCACAGAATTCATGGATGGCATCACCCACTGGCCACGTCGGTGGCTCGCTTCCCCTTCCCCCCCCCCCCCCCCCCAAATAACTTAATCTCTCATTCCACAGAACAGAGGAGCTGCATGGAAACCCTTGGAATCCGCTGCATGGCCTGATGGTCTTTTCCCACTAAATGCTCTCCGGGAACCTTTTTCATCCTTCGGCTGAATTTTTTCCCTCCTCCTGCCTTTACATCACTGTCTCTCTCTCCTCTTCCACAAGGACCGTGGGTCTGTCTCCGTCGTAAAGCCCGGAGCCGTTCAGGTATTCCTCATCTTTGTTGTACTGCTCGGGGCCGGAGGAAGGCATGGAATTCTCGGAAATGGAGCCATTTTTCACATAGCCTGGCAAATTCCGGTGGCCGTTGAGGGTCCCTGGAATAAGTCTCGTGTTGAGGTGGAGGGCAAGTGCCCCTCTGGTGGCTACATTTGTGATGCTGGTGTGGGAAACCATTGGTCCATAACTGTAGGTTGTGCTCCCACTCCGGGCTTTCCTTTTGAAGTCAAGTGCTAAAGTCCACCTGCTCCATGACTTCTTTATTTCTGCTTGGACCTGAGGGAAAGAAAGGAGGAAATAAAAAAAAAAAATCATGAGTGGGAGAAGAAAATGCCAGAAAAAGATGGTATCCATAGAATGGGCGGGAAGCTCTGGGGGGACTCGGAATTTCACGGTCTTTGTGGGTCCCTTCCAACTCAGGAGATTCTGTGGTTTCATGAAATTGGAAAGAATGATAAATCCGCATTAAATCTGCCCTTTCCAAATGGAATATTGGGCAGTGGGAAGCTTGAGTGGCTGGAAACATCTGGTTGGAAAGGTGGGGTAGCTCTTCCCAAGGGTTAAGGGATGGGGAGCAGCCCATCCAGCGGGGAATTGTCTCAGTGTCCCATAAAAATCAAGAGTCAGTGGGAAAACCACCTTGAGAAATTTCCCTAGAATAGGAATTTTAGACTGGTAGGTTGCTAAATTTAGGATGAGATTAATTCCCCATAAATTTCATCCTTGTTTTATCTGCAGAACATAAACAGTGATTTTGTAGTTTTATTTAGGTCCCTTCTCCCGGTCTTTGTGGGTCCCATTCTCCTTAAAATACATAAATTTACGTTATAAATTCCCCTTAAAATATATATATTTACGTTATAAATTCCCTTTAAAATCCATAAATTTAGTTTTATGCCAGACTGTGGAAGTCCTTCCCTGGGGTGCAGCTGCTGACCATCCACTTTCTTAATTAGCAGCAACAGAGGGAATTAATGGAAATGAGGAAATTAAAGTATATTATACTGGAAATAGATAAAAAAGTCAAAAGGGCCTGGAAAAATCCAGATTTCTTTTTTCTTAATCAATGACTCTATCAATCCATATTTATTAATTTGAAATGAAGCAGCACTAAGCAGCGCTTGTGCTAGGAAATTAAAAATTCCATTTTTTTTCTCCATTAGCTGCTTCCAGTAGCATTTATTCATGCCATAGTGACCTAGCGGTTTTCCACCAGAAAAAAAATGAGTATTTGAATTTTTTTATGGGGACTGAGAGACCTTGGACTGCAAAATAAAGCTGTTTGTTGTAGAAAAATGAGGATGTGCTGGTGTGCATCCACCTGGGTGTGGAATTAACCCAAGAAAGGAGGGAATTCGGATGTTCACGACTCACCTCTCCATTGCAAAAACAGTATATGATGGCAACAAAAAATCCCTGGAAGGAAGAAGAAACAACAAATTAATGGGAATTTAGGGAAATTTGGGTCTTTTTTCTGCCCAGCACCCCCAGGTTTCTTTGAGACTGGGGACATTCAAAACCTGCTGTGGAAAATGCGTGCGAGAAATGTGGGAGAGGGAAACAGGAAATTCCCTGTGGATGGAGCTCCTGGTGGACAAGGAGCCAGCAGGGTGTCCTGGGGGACAAGAGGCCAACGGGATCCTGGATTACATTGGGAAGGACATTTTTTGCTGCCCCTTTCCTTGTTGCATTTTTCAAGTAAAAAACAGATTTGAGGCTCAAATATTTTCAAATCCCCTCACGAGCGAATTCTAGAGCGCTGTAAACCCAGCCCTGCTTCCAAAGGCAGCCTTGCACCCACATTTCCCTCCTCTACCCGCTGAAATTACCATGTTTTCCCGAAGTTTCCATACCTGGAAAGAGTTGAACAGCATTTCATAGTGCATTTGAACTTGCCAAAGAATCCCTGACACGTCTGTGTATGGCATAGCCATGAAAACAATATAGTGAACGCCAAACAGAGGCATAAGGACGAGGGTAGATTTCAGCAGCTTCCTGCAGGGGAAAGAAAAGAGGAAAAAAAAGGGGAAAAAAGGGGGAAAAAGAGAAAAAAACAGGGAAAAAAAAAGGGGGGGAAAAAGAGAGAAAAAAAGGGAAAAAAAGGAAAAAAAAAGGGAAAAAAAAAAGGAATTAGTGTGTGGATAAACCTTCCTGGCATCGCCAGCCCAGCCAGATGTGCCACTGGGCATGAGCTGCTTGTGGTTTCCTCCTTGTCCCCTTGGATATGGGATGTTTACACGGGCGCTGTGGAATTCCACCTGGAATTCCAAGCTGTTCCTTCATGCTCCAGTGTGTGCCAGTCCAACCCTCAGCATGTTCCTGTGTGATGCTAGAGGTGACAACACTGAGGTGGCTTTTCCAGCTCCAGGTTTGGGTCAGGATCATGGGAGGAAGGTGGGAAGGAAGGAAAGGAATTTGTGCTGCAATTTCAGCCCTGGAATTGCCCCAACTAAAATCCACCAAATCCCTTTATCCCTAAAGGATGGTTCTCCATCTTCAGCTGGCCCTAGACGACCCGCAGTGGCTGCCACTGCTTGAGCAGCAGGTTGGGACATTGACTTCCCGAGGTCTTCTCCAACCTCAACCTCTCCGTTGAGGCAAGACAGGAAAATCCACCCTGGATCAGCGGCTGCTGTGCAACGAGCAGATCTGGAGGAGAGGGAGGTGAGTTAGGAGTGGAATCACTCCAGATATCCAGGGAAAAGGACAGAGCAGAGGTGAGCACTCCTAGGAGCTGCTTTGGCCCTCAGCGCCTCTTGGAAAAGCTCCTTTTTTTGGGAAGCAGCTCTGCCTCAGCTCGGGGTCAGTGCTGGGGACTCCACGGAGGCACCACAACCTGGAGTGTTTGGCTGGGCTGGCTCCGGAGGGAATCAGCCTTGCCTGGAAGTGACACTAATTGAGGGATTAGACCTCGTGCCAGGAGTTCCAGCAAGTCCCCGAGTGCAGCGGGGATCGGGAAGGGCAGGAATCACTCCCAGAAAGCCCCGGCACCGCCTCTGTCCAGCGCCTGCAAACCACCCAGGGAATTTAACACTTTAAAAGGAGCGGGCCACTTCCAAACCATAATTAATGGCAAAGCTTCGGCCGGAGAGAAGTAAATAAATGGATAAATCAGAGCCCTGACAGGGCGGCGAGGAAAACTGGGAGGTGTTTTCCTGCCAAGTCTCCCTCCTGCCTCAAATGTGTGTTTGGAGAGGGAGATGGGAGCAATGAGCTCATGGTTTGCATCCCGAATCATTCCTCTCTCTCCCCTTCCCAAGTGTCCCATTGGGCAGTCCAGGAGATCCCGAGAAGCCTTGGTGTCCCAGCAATCTGATTTTTCCATCCAGATTTTCACCATGCTACAAATAACCTGAATTATCAAGGGAGACGAGCTGGCAGAACAAAGGAAAACCAAACAAAAAACAAAATGAAATTGGAATCTTTTTTTTCAGTTCAGCCAAGGGACTGAAACACCCACTCAAGGGCAGGTTTAACCAATAGGCCAAGCTTAACAAAGCACAGGAGGGAAATAAAAATAAGCAAATAAACAATACAAGTTTTACAGCCTTCAACAGCACAAACAATGTTTTATTTTTGCACTTTTGGTTCAAAAACTGGCTGAAGAGGTGGAATTCCTCCCTAACCTCCAGCAGGTTGGATTTGAAAGGTTTAGGAGAGTTTTAAATTGCTCTGGTTTATTCTGCATTGCCACACTTGGAAGACAACAAACTTTTCAAGTTCTTTTAGGTGGCACCAGCATCGCCCTGGGCTTTCTCCACAGCCCAGAGGGTGAACAAGGACTTTGTCCCATCCCAGGGCAGGTGACACTCACCTGTACTGTTGTCTCGAGTCGCACCTCCCTGCATTCGTCTCCCGGAGCTTGGTTGCGAGGACTCTGATAATATTGATAAAGAGAATAAAATTTACCTGCAGGGAAAAGAAAACAAACAACAAAGAAATGAGAACTGTTAAAAATCGATTACAATGGTGGAGCTGTTCACTGATGTTTCCCCCAGCAGAGGCAGGGGCTGGGGCTGGGGAGGAAGCTCCTCCTGTGGAAGGGATGAGCGTTCCAGGAATGATCCCAGGGTTTTTAACCTTCAGGGAGAATACGGAATGGCTCACAAGGTGTGGACGTCTCACATGAAAACAGCTGAGCCAGCCAGCCCAGCAGGCACCTGGAGAAGGCCAAAATGAGGTTTTATTTGTCTTTACAGCCCAGCTGGGATTAAGATCCCCTCGGGATACCGGGTGCACTCGTGGGATGACTTCCCACATTTCTACATGCAAAAGGAAAGAGGAACAAGCCCAAGGCACCATGGTGAAGACACAGAGTGGACCTAACTGGAGATGACAGCTCAAGAATGCCGAAGGGCAATGAAACCATTGGATTTCTCCCGTATTTCTGCTGCCCAGCTTCCTCTGGGAAGTGTTTAGGATGGAGCAGACAAGGACGGTCAGGGAAAACCATCTATTGCCTTGCAGGAGGACACATCTGTGAACCCAGCTCCTGGCCAGCTTCTCAAGATAATTCCAGTGGTGCCTGAGCAGGTTGGAACAGGCGGCTCCAGGAAGAAGTGGAATCCCCATCCCGGGAAGTGGTGGAATCCCCATCCCGGGAAGTGGTGGAATCCCGTGTGGATGTGGCACTTGGGGACAGGGGTTAGTGGTGACCATGGTGGTGCTGGGGGAATGGTTGGACTTGTTCTGAGAGAACATTTCCACGACTCCACAATCCCAGTCTTGCCCTACGGGAACATGCCGATGAAAATTTAATGGCAACATCTTCTTATGGAGAGGAAAGATGGGTTGACACTGGGGAGATTCCCATCTTTGTGGAGCTCTTCAGAGCTCTGTTTCCCAGGATTCCACCAGCTGCTGGCCCAGCCAAACCCGTCCATGGGGTTATGGAGAGGGGACAGGCAGAAACCTCCCGTAACCGCACTGAGCAGATCCGTGATGTTGGATAATGCCTACGGATTCCTCTGGAGCCTTCAGCATCTCAGGACACCGAATTACCACACCACACACCGGCTCGGAGTTTTAGGGGGGGACCATGGTGAACCTCAGGCCGGACAGTCCAGGAGACCTCCTTGGATTTGTTTTGGTTGGAGGCAGAGCAGATCCGTGTTCCAGCGTTTCCATGACAGAGATCCCACCACGACCACTGGAGAGTCGTTCCCACGGTCAGTTATCCTCCCTGGGAAAACCCGGAATTCTCTGAGCTGCTGAGCCAGCAGGGCCTGGTTTGCCATGGCTTTGTCTCCTGTGGTTGGGCTCCTCCTCCTTTAAGAAGGTGCAAGCTCGTTTGGAACTGTTCTCCATAAAAAAAGCAAGGAAGGTCACGCCATTCCCTTTCCATCACTGGGATATGAGTGAAAACTCTCTCCCAGATCCATTCCCCTGTTTTCATGACGTTTGTGGGAATTTTACACCCCTGCAACCCCATTCCCTGAGTTCCATTTGGCTGAAATTTCCTGGCTGGCACAGGAATTACAAGGGAGGAACAGACAGACTGACAGGCAGGGAAGGACAGAGCCTGGGGGCATTTAATTCCTTGGAAACCATCTGAAAGGAAAAAACCAAGCAGGATTTATGTCTCTGTAGGAGCTTTTCCAGCTTTAAAGGCTCCAAAGTGCGATCTTGTTCTGCATTTGTCAGCAAAATCAAAGATGCCCAACCTTATCGCACCCAGGAGGGAAACTCCTCTGATCTCCCCAAAATGTGCTCAATTTGAAAAGAAATCCAGACGAAGGAATCACATCCAAATCAGCAGAAAGTGGAGAGATTTTAAACCCCTCAGCCTCTGAAATCTCATCCAGAAAACTCAGGACTCAGTCCAGCAACGTGGGAATGGCAGAAGCGGCCAAGTGAACAATAAGAACCCACAGAAATTAAACAGACACAACTCATGGAATATTTTTGCATAATAAACAGCTGCATTTGCAAATTGCCAGGGCACAGGCACAGCCTCCTGGAGGAGCGTTATTTTTCCAAGGATGAGCCTCAATTGGGCTCTTTCTTCTCTGCTAATTGGCCTTTAAATGAAACGCGATGGGGTCGCTGGAATTCATTTAATTGAACCATCTGAACTTTCTTCTCCAGCCTCTGCTGTTCCATTTCCAAAGATGTGGTCTCGGTGATGCGTTTCTTCCAAGGAATTGCTGGAGCCAGGTGGAGAATTTCCACCGAAAAAGATGAAATCCAGCCCCACCAAACCCCAAAAATCTCACCTAACGGCACAGATGAGCACATCCACCTCGGAAAATTTCCTGCTTTTTGTGCGTCTGGTGTTCTTCTCACCCACACTGAGCATCGTCCAAGGCCTCCTGGTTTGGGAGGCAGGAGGAAGAGCCTGATTCCAAACCCTCTGGACTGTGGGGAGGTTCCTACCGCCTCCACTCATGGATGAGGAGAAAGGGAGATGGGATTTGGGGGAGCGCATGAGCTCTTTTACGTGGATTCCAGCTGGAAACTGAGCAATGGAGAACCCCAAATAAAGACAGGGGAGGAACAGGGTAATTAATGAATTCATTAATTAGGACATCATTGAATTCACCTGGTGCAGATAATTAAATCTCATAAAGCCCTCTCTGGCTTTGGAGAGCTCCTCCTGTGTCGGGATAATGTCACTCGGATCCTTCCTTTCCCCTCTGGCTCCTGGGTGGGGGTTGGAATTCTCCACCCACAGTGATTAAAGATCCAATCAGTTCTGGGATGGTTTCATTTCCCTTCCCACCTCAGGCTTCCCGAGTTTTTAGCAGTTCAGAAAGAATGGGATGACCCTGAAACATGCCTGGGATAAGCTTTGGTCCAGCTACAGACCCCAAATTCCATCTCTTCCCACTGGAGATGCCTGAGAAGAACGTGTTATGATCCCTGAGAGTTTCCAGGATCGTCTGGGTTGGAAATATTGCCTTGAATGTTGGCTTCATTGATGATTTTAGGGTCTTAGCCCTGAAAATGTGGGATTCTTCTCTCCTTGAAGTCACTCAAAAACCCTTCTGCCATATTCAGCTGCCAAAATTCCAGGCAGGACAAACATGAACCCCTCAAAGCAGATATGTAGGGATTAATATAAGGCAGGATTTTTGATAACAGGATGATTAGAGCAGGAAATCCTGGATCAGCCCCTCCCAATGACCCAAAGGCCTCCCAGCCCCTCACTCATCCCATACTCACCACGATAGCTGCCAGGATGGGCACCTGAATAATCCACTTTAAATTGCCAGCACTCAAGTCCCAACACCTGAGGAGAGATGGACATCCTGTCAGGAAAGCACTGGAAGAGCAATTGACTCCAGAGTTCTGTTGGAAAAACCCCCCTGGAAGGATGAGTTCCTCCAAAGCCTGGTGGAAGGACCTTGCTCTAAGCCTGCCTGCACCCAGCGAGACTTTGGAATATCTCTTTTCCTGCTGTTATGCTACTGAAAAATGAGAATATTCCTATGGATGGGATGGTTCTGCTCTCCAGAGGGTGAAGCTCTTTCCAGCTCTTTCCACACCCATCCAGACTGGAACTGATCCTTTTTCACTTCTTCACTTCCTCACCGGCAAAAATTCCCTACATTAAAAGTAATCCAGGTTTTACGAACACAGGAGAGGCTGAATTGATGTGGGATCACAGAATCCTGGAATGGGTTGGGTTGGAAGAGACCTTAAAGATGATTTAATTCCAAATCCTTGCCATGGGAGAGAGGCTGCTTCGAGCCCTGTCCAACCTGGCCTTGGACATTTCCAAGGATGAGGCAGCCATGGCTTCTCTGGGTGACCTGTGCCAGGGCCTCCCACCCTCACAGGGAAGAATTTTTCCCAATTTCCCATCCATCCCTGCCCTCTGGCGGTGGGAGGCCATTCCCCATGTCCTGTCCCTCCGGTTCCTGATGAATAATCCCTCTTCAGCTTCCCTGTAGGCCTCTCCAGTCCTGGATATGTCCCTGCTCATGGCAGGGGGTTGGATTAGGTGACCCTTACAGGTCTTTTCCAACCCAACCATTCCATGATTCCCCCTTGGAGTAAACCTGCACAACTTCCCATGGGGACAGGTGGTGGTGGGGACAATGCTGAGGTTCTACTCTCACTTCCCATGTTTCCTTCAACCCTGCCCTTGCAGCCAAAATCCCCCAAAAATTTTTATCTCCATCCACCTTCAGTCCTTATCCAAGTGAGGACTGAACTGCCAGTTGGTGACGTGGATGTTGGGAAGTTGGGACGTTGGGACATTGGGATGTTGGGACGTTGGGATGTTGGGATTTGGGACGTTGGGATTTGGGACGTTGGTATGTTGGGACGTTGGGTTGTTGGGACGTTGGGATCTGGGACATTGGGATATTGGGACATTGGGGTGTTGGGACATTGGAGTGTTGGGACGTTGGGATGTTGGGACGTTGGGACGTTGGGACGTTGGGACGTTGGGACGTTGGGACGTTGGGACGTTGGGACGTTGGGACATTGGGATGTTGGGATTTTGGGACATTGGGATGTTGGGGTGTTGGGACATTGGGATATTGGGATGTTGGGACATTGGGACATTGGGACATTGGGACGTTGGGACGTTGGGACATTGGGACGTTGGGACGTGGAATGGGATGAGATTTAAGGTCTCTTCCAACCCAAACCATCCTGGGATTATAAAATCCATGGAGGAGTTACAGCTCTACCACCCCACCACCACCAAACCTCTCTGACTGTGCTGCAGCTGCTGTGTCCCAAATTTATTCCTGCTCATTCAGGATTTTTAGGATCCCTGCCTCGTCCCTGCCCAGCTGTGACACAGTCCCTTTATCTCCAGGGATAACAACTGCAGGTATTCCCATTTATTGGATCCTGCAAATTGAAAGGAAAAATTATCCTTCCCTTCCATCCGCCACCCTCCTCCAGAAGTTAATGACGTCAGAGTAGAATTCCAGCTTTGCCTGTTTTTTTTTTCCTTTTGGATTCACCCATAAATCCCACAAAACTTTGCACATAAGAGGGGGAGAAGGAAACCCAGTGGGACTTACTCTGTGTCGGCCAGAGTGGCTCTGACGCTGGCCCACACTGTGACAAACACAGCAGGGAGTCCTGCAAGAGAACACAGGGGACACGAGGTCAGCGGGGGACCGAGGGCTCCGGCACCAAAATTCCAGGTGGAGAGGGTTAGGGGAAGGTGGAAGGAGCAGCTTTTAATTATTCAGGCATAATTGGGCCTTGGAAAGGCTGAGCTTTCACATCTGAGAGCTGAACTGGTTCTGTTTGGAGTGCTCACAACAAAGACATTGAGGGGCTGGAGCGTGTCCAGGGAAGGAAAAGGCGTTGGGAAGAGTCTGGAAAACTCCTGAGGGAGCTGGGAAGGGGCTCAGCCTGGAGAAAAGGAGGCTCAGGGAGGACCTTGTGGCTCTGCACAACTCCTGACAGGAGGGGACAGCCGGGGGGGTCAGGCTCTGCTCCCAGGGAACGGGGACAGGAGGAGAGGGAACAGCCTCAGGCTGGGCCAGGGAGGATCAGGGTGGATTTTGGGAAAATTCCTTCCCCAAAAGGGGCTGTTACACTTTGGGACTGCCCAGAGCAGTGGTGGAGTCCCCACGCCTGGAGGGATTTAAATCCCTGTGGATGTGGCACTTGGGGACATGGTCAGGGGTGGCCTTGGCAGTGCTGAGGGGTGGTTGGACTCGATGATCTCCGAGGTCTGAGAGTGCTGGAACCCGAGAGACTGAAACCAGCATTGGCCAACTCATCCCATGGGAAGCAGAGAACTCTGCTCTGGAGCCAGGCTGGGAGAGCTGGGAATGTTCCCCTGGAGAGGAGAAGGCTCCAGGGAGAGCTCAGAGCCCTTGCAGGGCCTGAAGGGGCTCCAGGAGAGCTGGAGAGGGACTGGGGACAAGGGACAGAGGGACAGGACACAGGGAATGGCTCCCACTGCCAGAGGGCAGGGATGGATGGGAGATTGGGAATTGGGAATTCCTGGCTGGGAGGGGCTGGGCTGGAATTCCCAGAGCTGCTGTGGCTGCCCCTGGATCCCTGGCAGTGCCCAAGGCCAGGCTGGAGCAGCCTGGGAGAATGGGAGATGTCCCTGCCCATGGTATAAAGTGGAATGGGATGATCCTCAAGACCCCCTCCAACCCAAACTATTCCACGATTCCACGATTCCAGTGGTTTTATGCAGCACACCTTCTCCAAGATATATCCTCCCTTCCTTCACATCAAGGAAAGGCAGAGCAGGAGTCAGGCTCCGGCAGTTTCTCCCAGAAAATCCCTGGATGTATTGGAAGCTCTGTTAAATACGAGAGGGCTGCTGCATGAAGCAGAGAAATGCTAAAATTTAGGATTATGCTTCCAAAATATCCAGCCAAAGGTTCATTCCCAAAGGAACCATCCTGATTTCTGCACAGCCACCCCAGGCCATCATCTTTTCTCTATGAAACGTGAAAAAAATGCCCCAATATCCAAATACAACCTTGTATTTATTTTTTTTTTAGGGTCCAGTTATTTGTACAACTGAGTCCCCTACTGGCTTCCCTTAAAAAGCAGGATCCAATCCACAGTACCTTCCACAAATTTGGGAAGAATGACCCCTTTCAGGTGGAAAAAAAATTATTAAAAAATAAATAAAGGCGACATTTATCAGAGGGGACTGTGAAGAGGCTGTTCCCAGTCTAAGCTCACTGGGGCTCGGGGATAAGCCCAGGCTTAACTTTCAGCATGCACTTAAGTCTCATTAGGGTGCTTAAAGGTTTTCCTGACCACGGGGCGTGGAGCAGGGACGGCCGTGTCCCAAACCCAGGGACAACGGGGCCCTTATCCAGGCCGGGAGCTGGGAATGCCGAGGTAATATAAGAAAGCATAAATAATTAAACACAGAGCCTCACTCAGGCCCGGCGCTCCTACAAAGCCACATTTATAAGGAATTCACCCCGCTCCACAATTCCCTGTGCTGCTGGCACTGGGAAGAAAATCCTTGACCTGTCGCACCGGGAACTTGGGGAGAGGGAAGCGAGGGCTCGGGGAAGGTGACAGGCACCAGCTCTTTCCTCCTCCCTGCTATCCAGCTATCCACGGAAAGTAGGGCAGGCTCTGGAAAATCGTCCAAGGTTTAAGTGGATTGAATTTTGGGGTGCTCTTTCAGTTTATATCCACTGAGGTACTGCCATGTTGAAAGGCTGTCCATGAAATATTGGATATTCCCTGTGCAGCGAAGCTCTAAGTCCAAAGGATGGATTTTTTTTGGAGATTTGGATATATTTGACAGGAATTTGTTCCTCTCTTGCCTGTCCTGACCTTCAGAAGAGACACAATTCCCAAACTTGCTAATCCTGTGCCAACTTCAAGCTGCCAAGCAACAGTAAAATATCCAGGGGAAAACAGTTATCCCTAAAAATCCCAACATGTGCATGGATGGATGGATGGGTGGAGGGATGGATACACGGATGGGTGGAGGGATGGATGGATACACGGATAGATGGATGGATACATGGATGGGTGGATGGATGATGGATGGATGGGTGGATGGATGGAGGAATGGATGATGGATAGATGGATGGAGGGATGGTGGATGGATGCATGGATGGATGGATGGATGGATGGATGGATGGATGCATGGATACATGGATGGATGGATGATGGATGGATGGATGGATGGATGGATGGATGGATGGACGCATGGATACATGGATGGGGGATGGATGGATGAATAGATTAATGAATGGATACACGGATGGATGGATGGATGGATGGATTAATGGATGGATGTCCTCCCCGACTCCAGCCCAGCCCCCGCCGTGCCGTGAGCGACTTGTACAGAATCCACATTGTATGCGCTGTGCATTTCCAGCCACACACACAGTGTGTACAATGCAGGTGCTATAAAGTCAGGAATGTCCCCAGCAGCCGGAAAATGGGAAAGATCTGCTGGCCACCCCATCTCCCTGAGGGCTTTTTCCATGTCCGTGTCTCCCCGCAGCTGGAAAAATGGGTTTCATGCATGTGGGGTGAGGGAGCGACTGCTGGAAGGGAGTTTAGAAATAAAGACCTTGTGTAGGTCTGGGAATTCTGGTCTCAGTTCCCTGGGATTTAAAAGCTTCTCTGAGGAACAATGCCTGTGTTTTATGAGTCCCTCTGTGTCCCTTTCTCCTGATGTTAAACGGGAATAACAATAAAACTTTTAAGGCCTGTGGTCCTGCTTGGTACAAATTTTTCAGGGAAGGATTACTCTTGCTTGGATAAACACGCAGGGCTCATCATTATGGATTTTTGGAGCACCTCTCACCATCCTCTTTATCTTTTCCAGGTGTCCCTGCAATCTCCAATCTGCAGAAATCCAGGGCAGCCCGGCTGTGTGTGTGGGAATTAACGCAGTGTGAAGGAAAAATGCTGATGGAGTCAGCTTGGGTTTCCTGGCTATTGGTCATGGTTCCTAAACTTCCTTCAAAAAACAGCTGCAGGGAGCTGGGAGTCTCCCGAGGGATTTATTGTTGCCCATAATGTCATTATTTATTTATTTTGGGTGGGTGCTGGCACGGAGCGAGTTCCTTTCCGTCAGCAGGGTCTCCCTTGGAAGGAGAGAATTGAGGACTTTGATGGAGCTTGTGCCAGTGAGGATGTGGATTGAAAATAGCGGACAGAAACCCACGGAGATGGCATCAAAGAATTGCTCTTTGTCCTGCTTCTCCCAGAAATAAGATGTTGCGGGGTGATTTTCGCTCCCTGTTTCCACCTTGGAGATTTCTAGGCAGGACAAATTCAGTGCTGATTATTGCCAGAATATTCCAGTTTTGGGGGCAAATCTGCCTTTTTCTGCGGAATAATTATTTATCCCTGACTCCCTGTCACTCACTGCTGTGGTGTGGGCAGGATCCAGTGCCCGCTGCAGGGAACTGGAATTTTTCCACTGTCTCCAGTGGCTCCTGGATGGGTTCGCCCTTTCCAGTGCCCAAAAATTATCCAAACAACCCGCCCGAGCGGGTGCCTGTGTGGACATTATCATCCCAATGCAAACAAAGCAATCCCAACTGCCACCGGAGGGATTGTGTGTTCTCATTCCAGAGGAATTTCCACGGGGCAGCCTCAGACTCCTGGAAGCCCAGGGGTGCTGGCTGTTGTGACAGGTGTGACTCCAGCCCCGCGGTCGCTCCGATAAAACGATTGTTCCCTGTCCCAACTTTTCCCTTTGCTTTTGCTTGTTAAACACGTGGCATTATTTTCCAGCTGCCTCCCTCTCCTCTCGAATTCCCTCTGGGGAATTGCTTCTTTAAGTTTGCTCTTTGCAGTTCAATGTTATTTTTTTTTTTTTGGGAGGGAATTTTTACAGAGCCTGAAGGCTTGGAGGATGATGAGTTTATTTCTCTTTTCTAATTTAATTTAGTTGGGGTTTTGTTCATTTGCTTTATGCCATCCAAAGCCCTCTCTGTCCCTCAGCAGCTGAGATAAGAAATGCCAAATCCCCAAAATAGAATCCCAGAATGATCTGGGTTACGAGGGACCTTAAATCCCATCTTGTTCCACCCCCTGCCAAGGGCAGGGACAACTTCCACTATCCCAGGTTGCTCCAAGTCCCATCAAATATCTCTTAATTTGTTGATTTTCCCAAATTTTTTCCAGCTGCCCGGGACTAGGCTTTTCCTGAGAGATGGATTCCCACTTTGGAATATTTCTATATTTACACTTCCCATCTTTATCATCTGTCAGCACCAGCAGTTTCTGACCTATGGAGCGGCTCCTTCCCTGTATTCCCTGTATTTGGGAAGGAGAAAGGCTAGAGAGAGCCCTGCCCCGGAGTATTGAATCCCAAAATTCTTCAATCCTTCATAAACTCAGTTCTGTGTTCCCTGCCTTGCTCCGAGCTCCACCCTTAGAGAGAGCCACCAACTTTTTTCCATAAAAATCTCATTCTGGAATGGGGGCGGGGTGGTGCACCCCTGAACCTTGTCCTAAAATGCAGTCAGGATGTGGCCAGGTGGATTTGGGATTTGGGATTCAGAAAGTGGTGCTGTGCCAGGTAACCAAAATCCACCTGGACAGGTTTTCCTGCAGTAATTCCTCTTTAAACCCGCACCCCATTATCCTTCCTTACATCCTCAAGGATCATCGGAAACATTCCCTGTTCTCCTCCCAACCTCCAGACTCTGGGACAACTGTGGGCAGTTGTTTTATTGTCCCAGCACCTCGTAACTCCTGGGAAGCCAAAATTAAAGCCAGGAGCGAACAGAAATCCCATTCTCCTCCGAAAATGTGCGTGCCCAAAACGTCTTCTCCTAATGAGCCCCTTCCCAGCGCCCACATCCCGCCCCTTTCTCGTTACTCGGTGAAAAGATGCCCAAGTTGAAAGAAAAGGAAAATAAAAAAGTCTTCCCCACAAATTGCAGGTTTCCAGTGGTGTTCCAAGGCTCGAGAGACCTCAAGGATTTGAACCAGCTGAGGTCTGAGGGAGGAAATCAGAGCTCGGGGCTCTCATTGGGAGCAGATGCTCAAAACCTCCCACAGATTTCTGCCCCTCCAGCTCAGCACTGGTTTCTCAGCAGGAGATCCTGGGAGGAGATGGGGATAAACCCCTGAAATTGGCTGTCTCACCCCAAATTTAGTCCTCACATTTCCTGCCCTGGAAGGGTGGCAAAAATGTGGGGGTGGTGAGGCACCACCAGAGATTCGTGGCTGCCCCTGGATCCCTGGAAGTGCCCAAGGCCAGGTGGGACACTGGGGCTTGAAGCAGCCTGGGACAGTGGGAATTGTCCCTGCCACGGCAGGGGGGGCACTGGGTGGGATTCGGGGTCACTCCCATCCCAAACCCATCCTGGGATTCCCTGGCTCTTTGTGCTGCCTCTCTGAGCCTGGGCTGATCCTCCTGGAGACCCTGGAAGAGCCACAGTGGAAACATCCCAACTCCAGAATGATAAAGGCTTCCCAGCGTTGGAATTTGAAATACAAGGAATTCTTAGAATTTTGAACTCGTAAGTNTTCTAACTTATTAAAAACTCACAAAAAAATTACCACATCCCAGGATGGAAAGCCTGTCCTTGCAAGGGTCCCCTGAAGCTCGTCCTGCCTCCAGCCCCTCTCCCAGATTTCCGTACATCCACAGTTTCCTCCAAGAACCACCTCCGAGAGGCTTTTCCAGGAGCAGCCGTGACTTACCCCAGCCAAATAACGTGAATCCCCAGAGATATTTCTTCTCCGAGAAGAATGCCATGAAGATGAGGCTGTGGAGATAGAGCCCTTCCACCAGGATCCAGTAGTAGTTGGTGGCCAGGAAGTAGAGGAAGAAGGTGACAGCTACTTTACAGCCCACCTGCAGCGACCACAGAAGGACAGAGAAGGAACGCGGGGTGAAATTCTTGTGCTGCACGAACGCATTGAGGTGGGGTGGGAAACAAGGCGGAGGAAGGAATTAAACCAGAAAATTCTGTTTCGGGGTTTTTTATGGGGGGGAAAGCCTGTGGAAGAGCAGGAAAGACGAACTGTTGGGGAAAAACTCCTGAGCCAAAGATGGTTTTTCCTACAGAAGGTGAGTTGGGAAGCGGAGACAAAGAGATGATGGCCTGATCCTGCTCTCTCCCAAGCTGGTGATGAGGGGCTCACACACTTCCTAGAGCAGCTGGATTTCATCTTTCCCTGTGTTTCACCTTTTCCCTGTGTTCCATCTTTTCCCTGTGTTTCATCTTTCTCTGTGTGTCATCTTTCCCTGTTTCACCTTTTCCCAGTGTTTCACCTTTTCCTTGTGTTCCACCTTTTCCCAGTGTTTCATCTTTCCCTGTGTTTCACCTTTTCCCAGTGTTTCACCTTTTTCTCTGTGTTCCATCTTTCTCTGTGTTTCACCTTTTCCCTGCGTTTCATCTTTTCCCAGTGTTTCACCTTTTCCCAGTGTTCCACCTTTTCCCTGTGTTCCTTGTCCATGCTGGAGGCCAAAGGGCCTTGGCCAAGTTGGCCTGGTCTGGGTGTCCTGCTGAAGTCACAGCACCTGGAATTACAATTCCTTCCTCAGCCCATGGAGAGACCCAGGTGGGATGAGGTCACCCATCCTGTCATGGATGTCCACACTGTGATCCTCCAGGGCCGTTTGTCCGTCCTCAGCAATTGGGAATGGGTGCAGATGGCTCCTGCTGCTTTTGGAGCCAGGTGTTCCAAGAGCAAACAGGACCTGGAGGTTTTCCCTGGAAATCCCAAGGTGCCCCACCTGACCTGAAAGTGGGAGATCTAGGAGAGACTTCCAGGACATCCTGGCGTTAAAGCCGAGCTCTCGCTCCATGCTGAGCTGAAATCCTTTAATTTTTTTGGGAGCAAAACCCTGACCCAACACTCCCTTGGGACAGAGTGGGACAAAGCCACCCTTCTTCCCAATTTCTCAGCTCCAGCTCCAGCACAGAAAGGCTGCAAAATATTGGTGCCACTTTGGGATTGATCAGCACAAAGCCAGCTCTTGTCAATGTGGATGTCCTTGGAGTCTGGGAAGTTGGATTTCTCAGGAATTCTGTGGCTGCCACATCCCTTGGCTCCTTTGTGCTGTCCCTCCCTTTAAGAGGACTGACAGAAAAGGACTGACAGAAAATACCAATAATAATAACTTGGAAATAAAAAAAGAATTTTTTAAAATCATGGCACAGCTCTTTTGTTAATTTTTTGTCCATCAATATAAACATCTATACATATATTTTCATATTGATAAGATATGCACACATTACGCTAATTTTCTTTCATAAACAGAGGGAGTTAGGATAGATTCATTAAAAATCCCCCTAAATTAATTAATATTTTTTATATTTATAAAAAATCCCCATCTAGGTTTGATAATATTTTCTATATTTATTTTTTATATTTATTGCCTCATGCAAGGAATGTGAGGCCATAATTGCAAAGTTCTCACTTCATTTGGAAACAAAAGAAATCCGTTAATTGTCGCCTTCATCGCTTGTTTGCCTTGCAATTCTGAAGAGTGGGAAATGCCATTAAATGCTAATATCCAAAGAATGCCATAGATTATCCTAATTATTCCTTATAATGAGCCCAGCAAGAGGAGAAATGCCAAACAATGCAGAGAAACATTTTGTGTTCTTTCCAAAAAAAAATGAGAGTTCTGGAGCGTGTTGAGTGAGACTCTGCAAATTAATGACACGGATCTCCGGGACGGGAAGGAACACAATGACAAAGTTCCAGTTGGGACACTCGGATGCACAGTGGGACATTCCCAAACCCTCTGATTTTTCACAGGGTGGTGCCAGTCCCTGGTTGTAGCACAAGCTGGGGAAGACTTGAGAAGCCAAGCAAATCCACTGGCAGGGAGTTTATCCCAGAATCCTTGAGGTTGGAAAAGACCTCCGAGACCATAGAGTCCCAGAATCCTTGAGGCCGGAAAAGACCTCCAAGACCATCATGTGTCTGATCACCACCAGAGCATGAAATGCCACCTCCAGGAATTCCTTGGACACCTCCAGGGGTGGGCATTACAAACCTCCCTGGCAGTTTCAAGGCTTGAGCACCCTTTCCATGGAGAAATTCTTGCTGGTGTCCACTCTGAAGCTCCCCTGGCCCAGCCTGAGGCCGTTCCCTCTCCTCCTGTCCCCGTTTCCTGGGAGCAGAGCCCGATCCCCTGGCTGTCCCCTCCTGTCAGGAGTTGTGGGAAGTGAGAGGGTGCCATGTACAGGATTCCATGGAAATCCGGGATGGGACCAATGACAAGGAGAGCCAAGAGCTTTGAAATGTGGGAAATGTGAGGATGGGCCAAAACAAAAACAAAGACAATGCAAAGACAATCCCCCCAAAAACATAGACAATGCAGATATTGCTATCAGTGGTTTCTATAGAGTGACATTCCCATGGAATTCTGGAGAAGAGTCCAACTGACCTCACTTCCAGTTGTTTTTTGGGATGTTGACTCGTCTGCCTGGGTTGACTGCATTGACTCAACCAACCATAAATGAAGCCGGAGGTTCAGGTTGGACACCAGGAGGAATGTCCCCATGGAGAGGGGAGTCAGGCCTTGGCAGGGGCTGCCCAGGGAGGTTTGGAGTTGGCATCACTGGAGGTGTCCAAGGAATTCCTGGATGTAGCACTCAGAGCTCTGGGCTGGGGACACGGCTGGGACTGGGGACCCACCAACCATTGAAGGCTGGATGATCTTGGAATTCTTTTCCAACCTCAATGATTCTGTCCGAGGTCCCTCTCATAGACACCACCTCCTTTTTGCAGACGAGCCCCACCCTTTCCTATGACACCACATCCTCCCCCCATTTTCCCTTCCAAAAAAGTCTTGCATTCCCTGTATGTGGAAGTGTTGTGAGCCAAGCTGGATGTGCCTTGTGCTGGGATGGTCAGGAATGTTTCCACAGCCATAAATTCCAGGGGATATCAGCAGAACGTAGGTGGGAATCAAACCATCAACCTTAACTGCCATGGGAGCAGTTTTTCCTTAGGTCAGGAATTGGGAACCCCTCTGAACCAATGGATCGAGAACGGGAAAGGATGGGAAGAGGCTGTGAAAGACGAGTAGGGTGGAAAACTCCCCAAAAGAGAGTGAGTGTTGAACAGAGAGGTCAAAGACACGAATCCTGGGAAAACACTGCTCTGGGAATACTCACAAACTGCGATTTATCCGCTGGAGGCGCCTCCGTGATGGATTTCAAGTCTTCCTCGGAGATGCGCTCCATCTCCTCCAGGGCTGACCCGGAGTACAGGACTGCGTCCTTCACGAAGATGCTGACGGCCCTCAGCATGAAGGACACGAACAGGTGCATGTGGATGTAGTTCCTAGTGCAGTGCAAACGTCTGGAAGAGGAGAAAAAGGATTGGGACGTTTAGTCCGGCTGTTGGACGGAGCCAGGGCCACTTCTGGCCTGGGGAGCCCCAGCTCCTGCCACCAGCACTGTGTCCCTGTGGTGAGCAGAGTGAGGGTCACTGCTCCCTGCTCTCCCATGGGGCTGGGAAATGGATTTGTACCTTCTCCAGGGGCTTCAGGGAATCATGGAATGGTTTGGGATGGATGGGAATTCAAGCCCATCCAATCCCACCTGCCATGGGCAGGGACACCTCCCACTGTCCCAGGGTGCTCCAAGCCCTGTCCAACCTGGCCTTGGGCACTGCCAGGGATTCAGGGGCAGCCCCAGCTGCTCTGGGCACCCTGTGCCAGGGCCTGCCCACCCTTCCAGCAAGGAATTCCTTCCGAAAATCTGCTCTAACCCTGCCCTCTGGCAGTGGGAAGCCATTCCCGCTCTCCTATCCACTCCTGCCCTTGGATTCCAGAGGCTCCAGAACTCAGGGCCACTGGAAACCTCACATAGCTTCCTGTGAACCATTAATTTTTTTGCCCAGCTCAGTTTCGGAGCAACTCCAGCAGAAACTCGGGTGTGCTGAGCTGGTGTCCCTGTTTTCCTGCTGTAAATGTTGTCCTTTGGAGCAGTTTGTGGGCTCCACCCCTGCAATGGCAGCAGTGACCCCAAAAATCCCGGTTGTAAAGCGCTTTAAGGTCCTTTTTGGAGGAAAAGCTTTTTTGGGGATGGTGAGAGGTGAATGGGGCAGAACGAGGGAAAAAGAGGTGCGTTTTGGAATCAGGATTTTGGGAAGAAGGAGCTGACCTCTTGGGGTCTCCTCTGTCCTCTGGAGCTCTGGTGCCATGCCTGGATTTATCAATGGATTTACATTCCTCCCAAATCCCAATAATCTGCACTAATTAAAGGCTGTGTTTTTATCCCTTTTGGAGGATGTTATGATAACAACACCAGTTGTTCTGTGCCCTTTTATAATCCAAATTACACCAAGTGGAAATGATGAGACTTAAACGAGGATTGGCTTTGTTCTCTGCATTTGAAAGGGAGTCGGGCGAATCTCTGGATTATCGATGATAAAATCTGGCTTGATCCCTGCTGCTGCTCTGATCCTTGGGATAAAGATGCTCCAGCACAGTTGCCCAGGTGGTCTGGGCTGGAGATGAGGTGCTCGGAGTGGGATAAAGAAAAATCGGGAATTCTCTTGCACAGGTGGACATTTTGGAACATTTTAACAACCTTGCAGTGTCCAGTGGGAAATGAATCGGAGGGAAAAGGTTGGGAGAACAGGAATGTGGTGGAGGGATAGGGTCTGCACCCCCTTTGGATTGGGTCTGTCACGGATTCGGGATTTGCTCTCCAAGCAAACCCCCCTGACACCTTCTGCTGTCTGCTGAGAGCTCTGGGCACTCTCAGAGCTCAAATTTTCACATTTCATTCCCAGTGTTCCGTGTCCAGGGCTCGGCTCAAGCTTCCCAAATCCCTCTGCAGACACCGCGTGGCTGTTTTGGCCCCACCAGCTCTTGTCCAGCTCCTGCTGGTTTTTTTTAGGAGAAGACACGAGCAGACATTGAAGGGAAGCAAATCTGGGGCTCAGGGTTTGGGGTTACCCTGCTCTATGGGGTCACCAGATAGAACATTCCCAAAGAACAAATCCCTGGATATGGGTGACACCTTTCATCCTTCCCATCCCGTGCTGTCTGTGCTGGCAAGAATCCCAGAATCCCAGGATGGTTTGGGCTGGGAGGGACCTTAAATATCATCCCATTCCAACCCCAACACCTTCCACTATCCCAGGTTCCTCCAAGCCCTGTCCAGACTGGCCTTGGACACTTCCAGGGATGGAAGCTGCAATTCCTGGACTGAGGAATGGATAATGAGGGTTCAAAGTGGCATTTAGGGGTCTAAATCCCTTGGCAGGGATGGTGGGAAGGGAGGGGACACAATGGAGTCAGGAGAGTCATTTTTGGATCCCTGGGAAGAGCAGCAGTGTGGGGAGATTAGAGGAGTCAGCCTGGGAGTTTTCCATCCCTTTCAACTGGCTCATCCTTCACGAACATTCGGATTTAGAGTGGGATTTCCCTCAGCAAATCTTATTTCTCTGCAAATCAGCCAACTAAAGCTAAGCCAGTCACCTGCAGGGACAATAGGGACAGAAAATCCTGGACAGTCTTCCAAGGCATACCTGGAGACGCCCCTCTTCACATTTGCTACAAGGAGGGCCTGGAAAACTCCACCTGAGGGAAGCGGAAGGAGTTCCAACATCCCACCCACCATCCCCCAGGAAGTTTGCCCTAGGATACCCTAACACAGCCCAAATCACAGACGCCACCACCGCTGGCGGCTTCCTGAACTGCGCCACCCCCAGTTTTATCCTTTCGGAAAAACCCACGGCTTTTCCAGCGTCGCTTAGGTAAAAACAGAGCCGCCTACCTGAAGTATCCCAGGATAAGGACAGCAACTGTGAGGGATCCCAGGGAGATGGAGTATCCAACAGTATAAATCAAATAGAGGCGATCAAAGACCTCCTGCGGCAGAAACGATGGAGAAAACAGCGTCACATGGGGAGCGCGGCCCTGCTGCACCACACAACCCTGGCAGCACGCAGAGCCCAGGTCCTCCGGGAATCCCGTCTTTTTGGCAGCTTGGGAAGCGGGGTTTGTGTGTTCCCTGAGGTGGCGAGGTGGGATTTTTCCCAAGGGATTCACGATGGAGTGGGATTAATCCCATGCCTGGGAGGTTCGCGGTATTTTCATCCCAATGGAACCCAAAGCGCTCTACAAACTCCTGGCCCAATTTGGGGATCCCTTGGGAATTTTCACCTGGACAAAATGCCTGGCTGAGCTGGGAATTTTGCAAGGGATTAATTATGGAGTGGGGTTAATCCCACACCTGAGATTTTCATGGCATTTCATCCCAAAGGAACCCAAAGCGCTTTACAAACTCCTGGCCCAATTTGGGGATCCCTTGGGAATTTTCACCTGGACAAAATGCCTGGCTGAGCTGGGAATTTTGCAAGAGATTAAGGATGGAGTGGGGTTAATCTCATGCCTGGGAATCTCACAGCATTTGCATCCCAAAGGAACCCAAAGAGCTTTACAAACTCCTGGCTCAGTCCAGGGATCACCTGGGAATTTTCACCTGGACAAAATGCCTGCTGAGCTGGGAATTTTGCTGGAATTGCACAATTTAGCTGTTGCTGGATGACTGACGTTCAGCCTGGGGGAGCATAACCCACACCAGAAAACACGGGAAGGAAATACTTTGGCTATGGGATATGAGGAAAAAAAATCACCTGCGTTTATTTTCCCCTTTTTTGAATCCCAAGCAGCCTCTGCCTGTGGCTATCCAATCCAGACACAACCTGAGCTTGCCAAAATCCCATTGGAAAGGTTCTGTCACAGGAGAGTTCTTAATAATTAATCCTTTAGGAAGTTTTAGGTTGTTATTTTCTAAAGCTGGCCTTGAAACCCTGAGGTTTCCATTAAACATCAGGATATTTTCCTTGATCCTGCAGCTGAACTCAGGGAATCCTGGAAAGGGTTAAAATGCCTGCCCCCATCCCAGCCTGTCCTGCCTTTCCCAGACCAATTTTAGCAATGAATCCCAAAAAACCTGACCAATTCAGCATCTTTCTGCTCATTCCCTCCTTTCCCTCGCCCTGCCCACGGGGCTGCAGTAACGTCAGGAATGCTGGGCTCTGAATGACAGCTCTGATCAGGATTTGAGGCTTGGAACGCTGGCCTGGAATGCCAAACCTCAGCCCTATTACATCAGAATCCGCAGGTTTGGGAATGTTTCTCTGCGGTTTGCACTGGAGGAGCGAAGCCCTTGCCAATATTAATTTACTGAGTGTGTCTGTGCGTATTTATGGGATATTTTTATAGATTTTTATAGATCTGTCTGTGCAGGCAGCAGGCCCTGAAAAGCCAAGAAGAGGAGATTTCAAAGCTTTCAGGGAAAAAAAATCCTGGTGTGATTTTCCTGCTGCCAAGCTGGAATCCTCTTGGAGCTGGAAAACGTTTGCCTCCACGGTAAAAAATGAAATAATAATAATAATACTGATAATAATCTCACTCCAAGGTTGGAATTTTCAGCAAAACAAAAGTTGTGAGGCCTTGACAAAACACCCCTGAGCCCCATTCAGAAATCTCACTGCGAAGATCCATGTTCCTAAGGGCGGGAATGGCCTTGGGAAGAGCTGCTGGATTGGCAGGAGGTTCTGGAAGGCTGAGTGCTCTGAGTGACCACAGGGCCTCTCTTTGAAAGGAGGCTGAGCACCAAGTGCCAGGACACAGAAAACTTCTCCTGGAGTCCTCCTTGGAGGAGGAGGTGACTCAAATGCTACCTGGAGTCACTCTGGAAAGCCCTTGGGAAATGTGATTTCTTGGATGGGGTACTCAGATCCTTGGGGAAAGCCTTTGGAGCAAAAAATTGAGGTTCTCCACTTCTCCCTCACTTGGAGGACAGGGCTGGTAGTTCCCAGGAGCTTTTCCACCCTGGATTTACCCATGAGGGGACAAAATCTCACAGGAATTCCATGTCTCCCAAGGGAGGTCCTGGCTCCATGAAAACCACAACGAACAACCAGGAAAAATCCTCCAGGTAGGAAAATACGAATAATCTGCAAGCTGCAATGATGAACTCCATGGTCTGAGGAGCATCCTTCGGGAGCTGAGATGGATGGGAAGTGAAATAATTCCCAGAAAACCACAAAGTTCATGATGGCCAAGCCATGGACACAACCTGGAGCTCCATCACTCCAGGAAGTTCCCACCTAAAGTCTCCTGGAAGTCCACCCTGAGGAGAGACTGACCATCCCTGGTCATCCCTTGTTGGAAGAGGCCAGACCTGGCCTTGCCACGAGATCCCGGTCTGTAAAGTGTGATAACTAAACCAATGCAATTTAATTATCATTTAATTTAATTTAATTATCATTTAATCAAAGTGTTCAGGGCTCTGAGCAACCTGGGCTGGTGGAGGTGTCCCTGCCCACGACACAGAATTGGAACTGGCTGGACTTTAAGGTCTTATCCAACCCCAATCAATTCAGGATTCCACGATTCCACGAATTTGATTCCTGCAGGAGCCCTCCCGTCTTTCAACTGTTGCCATGTGTGCAAAAGGAAAAGGAAAACCAGATGGAGCAGGAATCTTCTGGTGGCAAATCCTATCCTGAGTTTCATGGAGCTCTGCCCTGTATCCAAATTTTTCCTTTCATCCTTTTTACTCCCCTTTAGCAAGACACCAGAGGCACTCAGGCTGTGGGGCTGGGAGGGATCCAGTGTTTTTTGAGGAATGGGAAGGCTATGAAGGGTGGGACCAGCAGCACAGAGGGCTGGAAGCATAAATTTTCCAGATTTCCCAGATGGAATTTCTGCAAAGTTTCTCTGAGCTGCTGATTCAGGTATTGTTAAGGACATGTTTGGAATGGGGGTTTTGATGCTTTGAGTGATAAACAAAGCCAGAAAATCTCTGTCCTTGCTTTTCTTGTATTTTTTTTAACAGAAAAATGGGACTAAATAAAACACTGAATGGGATAATCACAAAATAGGATATTCCCAAAATGGGTATTCCCAAAATGGGATATTCCCAAAATGGGATATCCACAAAGGCACAGAACAGGCACTGATTTCCAAAGCCCCAGGGAAAACTTTGAGTGTTGATGATCCCGTTCCTGCAGAACTCTGTTCCCCTCATCCATAGAGATTCCAGGCTCTTAAATCCTCCCCATCTGGAGAGTCACTGGGATCAGCTCTCACAAAAGAGCCCTGATTTAGCCTCAGACACTCCAGTTTACTCTCAGACATCCGAATTTAGACATACATGTCCATAAAAATCATCTTTAAGTTCCTTTCCAACCCAAACCATTCCAGGATTCTCAGATTCTATTTCCAGGAGTGCCCCAGACCAAATCCATAGGCATGAAACCAGGATGGCACCTCAGGGTTAATTAAAATGATGAACAAAACATCTCTCAGATAATTTTTTTTTATTCCTCCACAGACTTTAAAACCTCTGCCCGTGTCCTGCTGCAAACGCCTGACACTCTGCTGACATTCCTTTGTGGAAATCTGGGGTAAAACAATCCAAACCCATTCCTGTGCCGTCACTTCGAGGCTCCACAAAGTTGTTTGCTCTTCCCAGGACCCCAGCGAGCTCCAGGACTGCTGCTTGGAACAATGGGGTTTAGATAAAGCAGCCCTGCAACACGCTGGGCCCTTCCCATTGTGTTTGGCAGGGGACGGGTTCTCCAGGCCCCTCCGAATTCCCGGGAAGCCGTAAAACCCTCACGCTACAAACGAGCAGGAGCAGATGAAGACAGGATTGGGGTTGGATCTGAGGCCGGCCCATCCTGCTGGTGGTGGCTCCCAAGCTGAGCCAACCTCCCAAGTTGCTGGCTCCGACTGCCCTTCCCTGGGATTTCGGGAGATGGAGATCCCATTCACCCTTCAGCTCACCCTTGGGAAGGGGATGGGTTTGACCTGCTTTAAAACCAGCTGTGTTCGGCATCCCTGTTCCTCTGGGGCAGATGGGAATGAGGGAAATTCCTGGTTTTTCACCCAAACATGCCACTGCTGCTGCCAGAGTTGGAAAAATTATCCTGCTGCTATTGGCTGGATGTGTGGAAGGTAAGGGATCCACAGCCTATGGTTGTGTGGAATTTGGGGAGAAACGGGCTCAAAAGCTGCCTGAGGTTCATCACTTGTCACTTGTGCTGCATTTAGCCAAAGGTTGAGGAGCTCCAGGAACACAGGTCACCCTCACTCCTGGCTCTAAGGGAATTCAGGGAACAAAAGGGAAGGGCCAGGCCATAGGTCCTTTTAACTCTGCTCCCTGTCTCCTTCATGGCAGGGATGGGTGCTTAGGGAGGGGTGCGGGAACAGAACAAATCCACAATAAATGTGATTGGAANCCCCATCCAGCCTGGCCCGGGGCAATTCCAGCTGATTGTTCACTCCCTCTTTAAAGTTATCTGGAAGGAATTTGAGGAAACCCTTCCCTGGATTGCTTCCTCCTACCTGGCTGTAGGTTCCCACCCTCCGTGGTAATTTTCCCTGGAGAAGCAGCCCAGGAGCAGTTGCTCCCGGGGCAGTTACGAGCAGTTAATTCTGCAGGCTCTGACGGCTTTAACACCCTTTGCTCTTTGCAGAGAGCGGTTTCCGAGCTGCCTCGTGTGAAATAATCCCCATTTGTTCGGGGCAGGACACCAGCTTGCTCTGGGGCCCTCTGTTTGCTGCTTTGGCCAATCTTAAAATTATCCCAGCGTGGCTAAAACGGGAAAAATCCCCGCCTAAACAAACATCCCAGGCTGGAGATGTGCGCGCGCATGTGGCGTTTATCTAGGTGTGGATATCTCCAGCTATCTATAGGTCCAGGCCTATTTCCAGAGATAGCCAGCAAATCCATATATTTATAGCCACAGACAGTTGGTTTTGTTTTTTTTTTTCCCTAAAAGCCCAGTTTCTTAAAATTCCCTCTGGTTGCATCTGCTCGGAGTCAGCCACGATCTGCTGGCAAATCGTTGGGTGAATGCAGCTGTTGGTGGTGACGCAAAGATGCTGCTCCCCAGGGAGGGAAATAATAATAGAAAACGATCCCTCGCTCAAGACAACGGCTCCGTGTGGCCAAATTCCCCCGTTCTGAGATCTCTGGATGTATTTACTCCATGAAAAAGAGATATCAAAGGAAGGTTTGTTAGTCCCAGGGCTGCAGTGCCACATGGAAGCGTGACAAGAGGCCTTGTGTGCTCTCCGTGAGTAAAGGCATCAGCACACTGAGGGAATAATTGCCTTTTTTCCCCCTCCTCTTTTATCTCCAGAG